>CAXKVV010001125.1:0-29706 GCA_964058805.1 Schoenoplectus triqueter | reverse complement strand
TGGGAGAAATCGTCATTTTTGGATAAACTAGAATTCTTAGATCAAATCATTTTCTCCTCATCAGAAAAATTAGCAAAAAAAATCTAAAAAATGTAAAATTTGGTTTATTAATAGATTTTAACATGAAGATTAAATTAAACGGTTCGGATCAATTATTTCTGACTTGAAATTAAAAATAAAACGCAAAGTACACGACACCTCTGTACTTTACAAAACAGCATAACATACTCTCTCTCTATATATATATATGAATTTCCCGTTGCATGCAAAATTATTTTTCCGAAGATTGGTCCTAACAGGTTTGGCTGGTCTTTGAGCGGTAATAAGCGGCGACCCTTCAAATATTCATACTTTAACTATCTAACGGAACTTGTTTATATTTATTTTGATTGGACGATCAAAAGAAGAAAAAAAAGCTGGAATCACGAAAATAAGGCAAAAAAAGAAATCTAAATATAAAAGGAGGTTTCCAATTAAATTTTATAAATCTGTTGCTATTTTAATTTTTGAGTTTGAGGAGTTTAGAAACTCAATTTTAAAATCTAATTAGCAATTTAATCATTTTAGCATTGATGGAGAAAATTGCTAACTTATTGATCTTTTGGAAATTGTCAATCTGATGGTTTAATTAAAAAAGTGCCATTAAATAAATTTAGAAGCTAATTAACTAATGTGTCGTGTATATATATAGTTGGGCTATGGTGCTATGCATAGTACGGATCATTTTCGTGTTATGGATCGGTTCTTCGTTATCAAAGTGTAAATGATCAATCCAACCGTACAAAATAATTTTTGTATGAATATCTCGATGTAAATTAAATTTATATTTTTCAAAAAAAATTTACTATTTTTTAAGATAGCTAGAAAATCGTCTCTTTTGAATGATTCATAATAACTAAATCAAGTGATTTTCTAATTATCTTAAAAAATATTAAAAAATTCTAAAAAAAATAAAATTTAGTCTATACCGTGATATTCATATAAAAATCATTTTGTATGGTTCAGATTGACAATTTAAACTTTGAAAACGAAAAACTGATCCATAGCATGAGGACGATCCGTGCTATGCATAGCACCATAGCCCAACTCATATATATATATATATATATATATATATATATATATATATATATATATAACTGTATAACTGTATCCACAAATATATATTTGTAGCCTATGAGCAAATTGGCAAAAAAAAACAAATATATATTTGTGTTAACTTTGTTTAAAATTATGTGCAGTAATGAGTTGATGGTTCAATTTCAAAACTGATAATTCAATTGATTACTTGAAAAAAATTTGATGCATCTTCCGCCAATTAAAGTCACTAATACAATATAGTTTTTAAAACAATGCATTCTTTTGTGTTATGTCCCAAGAGAATAATTATGATTTTGTTTGTACTTAATTTCAAATGACAGCGTGCTCTGTTTTTACTTAAAATGCCTGGTCAAAGTTTTTTCTGTTTCTTTGCTCATTTTTGTTATCTATTTCTACGACGAACTCCACGGACTTTCTCGCTAGCTCTAGTGACCGCTATAACAAAACCATGCCAACCTTAGGTGTCATTTTTTTCCTGACAGTGTTTATTTTCTGAAACGACCAAAACTATGTAAAAAGGAACTTAACAGGGACTAAATTGGTGTGCTAGTTATACCAGTTGACTAGTTTTTCTAAATTTGGAAATCATCTCAAAGGAGAGGAGAACACAGGAGCACCAATTATAAATACAGGGACTTAGAATTCTTCCAGTTGAATTGTGAAGCTTGAGAATAATTCTTTCTCAACAGGGGCTGACTTGGAGCTGAGTGAGATCTTTAGAAAAGCCAAGGCATACTTAACCTTCTTTTATAAGGTAATGATTTTAATTTGATATCAGTGGACAAATGTGTAGCCTTTATGTACAGGTTTGATCATTCTATCCCTGCAATTGCCTCTCGTCCCCATTACCTGAACTTCCTCTCCAAGAAAAGTTGTTCCTTTGAATATGAAAAAACATAACCTAATAAAGCAGAAGTATTGTTGCTTATTGCTTTCTGATGCAATTATATGTTGGTATGTTGAAATAGTGGTTGTCTCTGGCACCTAGCGGTGCAATAATTTAACTATATTTAGTTACATATATCGATTGAAACACAATTCACCTGCTTAATGATAGAAAACGTATGATGTCCTGTTTTCCAGTATCAAACCTCTTTGGAAACGCTGATAAATGCCAGCTAACCTTTGATAAAGAAAACATCTGGGTGAAATTTATCAGCTACAAATGAGATTCTTGCATCTCCCATGAATTTCCCTCTATATTCAAAATTCCTTTGATGAATTCTGATGATGTAATGTCGACTGTAATCGTATTTCAATTTTCAACCGAATAATAAATTCCGACACCCTTCTTTTTTAAATACATCTTATAGAAGGGGACCCCGTAAAAAAGGTGATATAAGGCTAAAAGAAGGCAAAGAGGTTAACGAAGCTTGAACATTCAACTGCAAACATGAAGAACTTCTCCCGTCGCCAAATAATCAGGATTCTCGGCTCTTCTAAGACATATGCTGAGGAGCAGTTGCCAACCATGTCTAATTTTAATATTGAGCCAGTTGATTCAACCAAAGCAGTGAAGAATTCCAGGAATAATTCCATGAAGAAATTCAATAAAAGATCAGTTGATCTCTCCCAAGGGAAAGGTATATTAATATATAGCCCCTTTCAAGATACTTGTTTCCCCTTAAATTGTATCAGAATTATCAGGGAGAGGGGGAGTATTCAGTTATTGACAGTTATGTTTTCTTATTACAGGGGCAATGAGTACTAGAAGTGTATCAGAAACAGTGAAGTGGAAGATGAGTCTAAGAAAAAGAATATTTCGATATGGAAGGGTTGAAAGATTATTCAGAAAATCTTTCCCTACATCCATCAATGAAGAGAGATTATTAGGGGCCTACAAATGTTCTCTCTTTACAACTGCTGGCCCAATTAAAGGAAGAATATTTATCACGGAAGAAAGGATAGCATTTCATAGTAGAAAATTGTTGAAACTGAAATCTTATAGTGGAGAAGTTGCCAAAGTCCCATACAAAGTGTCCATTCCTCTTAGAAAGATCAAGAACACAGTATCAAGTGAGAATCTGAACAGGCCTGAAGAGAAGTATGTGCTAATAGTTACAGTAGATGAATTTGAATTTTGGTTCATGGGCTTTATTAATTACCAAAGGTCTTACGAGTCACTGCATCTTGCTACCTATGGGGAACGATAGCGTTCCTATGTTTCATTCCAGAGAGGAAGATTGAGTCCTCTTATAAAATTTCGCATGTGTATACTTGAATATTTTGAGGATAAATGAAATTTATTCTTTCCTTCTTTATCAAATTTTCGAGATCTAATTAAGGACCCTTATGAAATATGTCATGATTATTTAATCCAAGGCTTACAGGAAATTAACCAAAACAGTATGAAAATTGTAATGAAAAGCACTACCTGACATAGTTCAATTCAAAAAATATCAGTTAGGATTGTCAATGGGTTGGCCCGGTCCGGTCAATATTATTTTATCATCACTGTGTGTTCAAATTAAGTTTGCAGTTAGAAATAACAAATAGCTAGCTGTTAGGTTCTCATGGTGCGTCACTTTTTGTTGATTGGCTAATACTTCAAACTGCGCGCCACTTAACATAAATATATATGGTCAGAAACCAATACAGCAGATATATTTAATTACAATGCTTTCCAAGTCACACCCATGTTGCAAATTTGTAATCAGGAATAAAAGGGACTTGACTGACTTGGTGCTGCATGGCTACAGCTGGATATTAGTTGCTCTAGGACACCAAAATAGAAAGTAGAAAAAATTAGTTAAATCTGTGAAAATTAAGTGCGTTTACACATCATATTGGTTTGTTAATGCATCAGCCATGAGGCTAACAGACCCCACTAGCACTTGGGGTTCGTAATAAAGCACCTAGATCCTCTGCCCCATATTGATCCTTGACATAAATATTATACAATCATTCCGGCAAATCGTCGTATTTTGTTAGACAAATCTAACGCCAATCGTGTAATGGAACAATAAAGATGACTATTGCAGTTATTAGAGAACTTTTAATTTTAGAAAAACTAATGGACCCTTCTATGCTTTGCTTTGTTCATATGGGTTCTTTTATGACTCCTCAAACTCTGAAAAGGGGCTGCATGACAAATGATACTATCATAATAATACTTTTCTGTTTGATAAGGAATATAGGTCAACCTTTTGCTCGCGGCATCTGCGGAAAGATACCTTGCCTAGTCATTGGGATCAAGGAACAAAGAAAAAGAGCATGCTTGCAATCTAAGCTTTATGGCTCTTCTAAGCCATAAAGAGGGAGAGGTTTGTTTCGTAGCAGTGAGGCACATTGTTTATGGCTAGGTATTGGTATTGGTTGGCTCTTCCAAGCTTATAAATGGTTAAGAGACTCCCTGATATTTAGATAGTATGATAATGACACTGGTTGGTTGGCAAGAGTAAGAGCTTGACTATAAATTTTAATTCAAAGATAAAGAATCAACTTAGTTTCCGGATATTACTTGGACTACAACTAATTATATGCAGTTTATGAATTGGAAGGTAATTGTTACTTAGATGCAGCTAATTATTGATCAACAGAACGAGTAACTTTAGCTTCAGTTAAAATGAGATAGAATTATCTTACAACTTCAAAAGAAAAAAAATAAATTTACACCGCAGAGCTAGCAAAAAAGACATAAAAAGTAATATATGCCAGGATTTATGGGAGCTTTATTTTTTTTTTATTTTGTTTCCCAAGGATACAATATTCCATGGAAACATTACTTTGAATTTCCTCTTTCTTTTAATTAAATCCATTATGAACTAGAATTTATACATAATTCTTGGAAATTTGTTCAGCGTCACAGCCACACTTATATTTCTAGAAATGATGGAGAAAATTATATCGGATAAAGAAAAAACAAAATCATTGCCCTATCCGAATTCTATACTAGTTTTGAATTCCAATTAATGATGCAAAGCTGACTGTAAAGGCACTTCAATGTGATATTTATTCAGTTGAACTTCAAAATGCCTCTCACCCCCTTTTTTTTCCTACCACATCTATAAAAGGAACGTTAGCAGAACATTCCAGAGTACGAAAGGTAAAAGGTGGAGAGAAATTAAGAAGCTTGAACATTCAAACGCTCTGGTAAATATGAAGAACTGTCATTGCCACGCAATTGGAATTCTTGGTTCTTCTAAGACTTATGTAGAAGAGGAGTTGCCTAGTGTACCACATTCTGGTTGTGAGCCTGTTAGTTCAATTGGAGGAGCCAAGCGTTCAACCTTTGACTGGATGAAGAAATCCTGGAAAACGTCTGATATTCCCTCTCAAGACAAAAGGTAAAATCTCAGCACCCCCTTTATTTCTTTTTTTTTCCCTATTTGAATTCCTCAGTGTGATCTGAATGTAGAAATGTACTTCATAATTACTATTAATTTATTGGTGTGCATTTGTCTTGCAGTGAAATTGATGAATAGGAATGAGGAATGAATCAGAAAGCAGGAAAAGGACACTGAGCCCAAGTAAAAGAATATATCAGACTGGAAGTCTTGAAAATTGTCTCACAGATCTTTTGATGTTAGCAAGGAAGAGAGTTTATTAGAGGCCTATAGCTGTTATCTCTTTACAACAGCTGGTCCTATACAAGGAACTCTTCTCGTTACTCAATTTAGGATGGCATTTCATACCAAGAGATCATTGAAACTAATTATTTCTAAAGGTGAAGTTGCCAAAGTTCCATACAAGGTCTCGATTCCGCTGGTAAAGATCAAGATGACAGCATCAAACAAGAATCTGAACAAGCCTGAAGAAAAATATGTGCAGACAGTTACCATAGATGATTTTGAATTTTTGTTCGCAGATTTTGTTAATTACAAGTGATCTTTTGAGTCTCTGAGTCATCTTTTATCTGAGCAACAATAACAGACCCCTTTTATTTTTTTTAAAAGAAAAAAATCCCTGTGTATAACATGAAAAATTTTGTATGCATATGTAAATTTCCAGCAATATGACTGAAAATCTGATGGTTCAGCTTTTCAAATATTTTTACCTTTGACGTTTCAACTTTCAACCAATTATAAATATTTAGGCTAAAAGGGCACAATAAAAATAAAAAATAAAAATTTAGATGACTATATCTCTCCATCGGTCATTGCTGTTGCAGAATCTATCAACTATCAAGAGTTTTATTTAAATCTAATTGAATAAAGAATACGATCTCTTCAGCTTTTAATATTATAATTGAAATAATTACAAGAAACTTCTCAGAAAAATAATTAGCTTATTGAAACTTGGTCAAAGTTTACGTATTTGAGTGCACTAGTTAATAGCTGTAAACTAGATCACATTAATTTGACTGTATGATTCAAGCATATCTCCCAAGAATTTAAATCTAATTTTGATCAAATTAATTGATAATGATATTCGAGCATTAACCATAAATTATGAGAGTAATTTGTATTTTGAGATTCGTTTCTCAAATGATCTTCTAATATCATTGAGAATAGTTGCAGTAGGCCGTTAATGCGTGGTGCTTGACAACGCACACCAGTTGGGTATGGGATCTACAATTCATGCAAACAATGAGAACTATTTGCCCAATGCTAATATTTCTTTTAGGTCAAACATGAAATTTGCAATATATTAGATGCAGAGCATGATCGAGTTGAAGTCGAGAACAGGAAATACATGGCTAGATATTTTTGAGGGACGTGTTAATATATCAAATATACTTTTTGATGCATTGTCCAAATGGATTTCTCACTATTTCTTGAATGGAAGAAAATTGGACCTGTGCACGTCGTTATTTCATAATACTTTTTACGAGCATAACTTATAACTAGTTATAGTTATACCATTCGTTGTGACAGCTATTTTATTAATTAATTAGATATCATAAAATTATAGCTCTATATATAATAGTTGAAGTATTCCAATATACAAGATTTTAAATCACAGATGTATCTGAGAAATTGAGAAAAAAAATGTTTGCAATCAAACCTGATATAAATAAAATTGCAACTCCTAGTTCTTCCGCAAATACCACTGTTTTTAAATGCTGCTGCATAATGCTAGACAAATCATTATTAAAATATCATAATTCAAAATATTTATTTTTTTTTATTATATACGGAACTCTACGGTTTATTTATGAGTTTGTGCAGCTTGTATGCATTTAGAAAGAAAATAAAAAAATTAATTAACACTCAATTGGATTCCAGCCTAAAAGCTATGTCAATATTTTTCCATCTTATCATTGATCTACAACCCATTGGTGTCATAGTTAAGTGGTTTTTTTTACTATATTCTTTACTTAATAATAAGAAAATTCCACATATGTCCGCATAAAAATTTACATATACAGTGAAAATATATTACAACATGTTTTTTAAAATATCATTTCAAACAAAAAACGTTATTGGGAGTGACATATTCGCACAATACATCATTTTCAATAACATATTTACAAAGCAATAACATATTTACAAAGCGCCACAGTTAATAATACGCTGTAATTCATATTTTGAAATTTTTAATTTAATCATTTTTATTATAAAAATTAAAATTATTAAGACAATTAAAAACAAAATTCGCTGCCCATATGCCGAGCCCTGGTGATTTCCCTCACAACTGACAAGTTTCTCTCTCTTGTTGGTGCCAGCGACAAGCTTCCCCTCACAACAAACCCATCACTCCCTCTACGGTTTTTTTATATATAATAATTATTAAATTAATATTATTAAAAATAAAATTGAGTAACGACTAATTTTAAATATGCGAATGACAGCTCGCCTGTAACGCCCCGGATGAGATGCTACAGAAACGACATCTTCCGCATCCATCCGACGGCCCGCAACCTGCGTCGCCAACAAATAAGAAAAATAATAACCCGCGTCGCCAACAAATAAAAATAATAATAAAATAATAAAATAGAGTCAGCTTATAAAGCTCAGTAACCGGTTATTTAACAATATAACTTCTCTATAACAGTATTATGAATAATATAGTTCCATTCAGAACATTTCAAACAATAATAATTTATTCTTATTTATTAAAGCATGTATTTTAAATAATTATGCATAAACACATGAAAATCACACACCGTGCATACCGTGATAAGTAGGGGATATCTCATAAATCCGCTAGTAAATGAGACTCCGCAAAGCCATCTTTCACTCACAACTCTTCAGGTTATGTGGACCTTTCCTTTCGAAGTTCGAAAGGGTTAGCTTACGACATATTCAATTATGCATAATTTGACCAATTCTAACTATCAACATACAATCAATTCAGACAGTTTCATTCATACTTCATATCACATATCCATTCAGATAATTTGGATCACTGACCCATATATTAAGTCAAAGGTCAATCAATCAATATCAACTGAATTCAAATCAAGTCAAGAATTCAATTAACCGATAATATTCAAATATAAGTTATAGAGAAGTCCGGTTACATTTTATGGAAAATTTTTTATTTTTGATTTGATCATCGTTGATGATACTCAATTCCACCGTGAGGTCTTGATTTTTAACTCAAGTAGCAACACCGTTATTTTCGTTTCTTTCTTTTCACCTTTCTTTCGATTTGCTCTTCGGCACCTCTCTACTGCTCTCTTTTGCTCTTCTCCTCATATTCATCTAATTTTCTAATTTTCCTTTTCTATTTCGTTCACCTTCCTTTGGTTTGTATTTCTGTCATTTCATTAGTAACGAGAGAGGAGGGATGCTTCAAGAAGAGAAGATCAGCATCAAAGACAAAGATGCCACGCGCCATCAGATAGGAAACCAACGTGGTTCTCTTGTTTTATTTTGAACTTTGCAATTTAGTCCATATAGAAAATTTATTTATAAAATTATCCAAACTAAATAAATCTATTTTTATTTTCTGGGATATTATAGCGTCACTGTCAGTGACGCGTTTGTCTCTTATATAAACCAAACGCGCAGATAGTCTCTTGCGCGTTGCTGAAGAGAGAAAAAGAGAGACACAAAGAGAAGAGAGAGGAAGAGAAGAAAAGATAACATATGGGATGAGATTGAGTGCGGAAAATTATTGAATTTTACTATCGAAGGTAAATTTTATTTATCTAAATAATTAGAATTGAAATGTAAATTGTAGATTAATTATAGAATTATTTAATTTTAATTTAATTATAGATTAATTATTAATTAATTATGTATATTAAATTGTAGAATTATTTAATTATAATTTTATTGTAGATTAATTATTGATTAATTATAGAATTATAGATTAATTATTAATTAATTATGTAGAATAATATAAATTTAATTTATTATTTAATTATAAATTAATTATTGATTTAATTATAAAATAGCTTTTAATTGTAGATTAGTTTTTAATTATAATTTAATTATAGATTAGCTTTTAATTGTAATTAAATTATATATATTAATTATAATTCAAAGCATCTTGAGAAGTTTGAGTTATTCTGTTTATTGTAGGACTTGAAGGTCTACTCTTATGGCATCCTGATTGTAATGTATCCATTGAAAGTAGGTCACGACTAATTTCATTTATTCGAAAAAGCTCACCTTGATAAGACTGTATATTCCTCGATCTGCCTTAATCCCGTATCTTGCCCTTCATCTCATCCATTATCATTCGACGTCTAACATTCGCACGTCGACCAATTGTTATCAGTTCTTTATTTAGTATTATAGTTTCTCCAATGTATGATGACCAAATTTGTTGATCTCCATAACAATGAAATTGGCCGGACCAAGTATTCAGTAGGTGAGATGTATTGTATCGCTCATCTATGAAATCGTACACATCAAAGTTTCTATGTTGGCATACAACAATCACGTGAGAGTAGGGTGTCCTAGTTAGTTGAGGTTTCTGACAATCACACGTGCAGTGCGGTTCCGGCAATTGTGGGTCATATTGAGTGCGTCGTTCATTCAAAATTGTAACAGTGTACTTGAACGGTCCTTACCCTCCACTCTCGATCCTCTCACTAAGCACATGAATCTTGTATTTTCCTCGAGCAGTTCCAAGCGAAATTACGCTCATACGACCTATAATTATTGAAAAAAATACAAAAAGTATCACGTTATGTTAAAAAATTAGTAAAATATAATAAAATAGTATCAACACGAAACTGCTTTGTCATCACATTTTTGATAAAATATCATCAATTTTTTTAGATCATTGCTTGCATACTCTATGCTGGTTCAATGCTTTCATTTCCCTCTTATCGAACTATTTAACACATTTATATCATGTTCCCTCTATAATTGCCGCAGCCGGTAAAGTTCTCTCAACTCTGAAGATACTATTTAGAGCTTCCGAACCATTATTGGTCATTATACCCAATCGATGTCCTCCATCATAAGTTTGTGCTCACGAAGCAAAATTAAGAAGCACTTTATCATCATTTTCTAATCTTCTTTCGACTTTTTTTAAAAAATTGTAAGCCTTTTTATTTTATTTCCTCAAAATTCGTCATCTCTCTATGAAATGACGCGGTTTTTTCTTGTTTGCTAGTCTTCTTCTAAAATCATTTATGAGATTATCTTCTTTCTTTTCAGATTTTTCGGCTTCCTTATATAATTTTTTTGCGATGTGTTGCATGCAATATCGGTATACCTCCACGTTGTACATATCATCCCAATGCGGTCGCTTGAAAACTCCTTTTATTCCCGTATGATGGTCGGATATAACATATATTTTCATGTTAGATTGGATCACTTCATTACGGACCCATCGCATGAACCAACCTCAATTATCCACATTCTCTGCATCCATAATTCCAAATGCTAGAGGAATAAATTTATTCTCTATATCGTAATTACACATCATTAATAATCTACCTTTATAACGACCTGATAAGAATCCGGCGTTAATGATTATAACGAGACTTAAATGTTTGAATCTAGTGGAATGTTTGCTCCGCGCTAGTACTAATGACGCGTTGTCATTCGCAAATTTCAAATTTTACAATCTTCACTTTTATTTTTAATAATATTAATTTAATAATAATTATATATAAAAAAACTGCTCCCTCTGATCTCTCACTCGACCCTGCACAAACCCTCCGACTAATCCTATTCCTTCCGTAATCAAGCCCCCACTCACCCTTTGTTTCTCCTATTCCCTAATCATAGGGAGTGTTTGACACTCAATGGAATAGCAAAAAATTGGAATAAAATAGCTATTCCGACGAATTAATTTGCCAAACGAATTTTAGACTAAGTAGAAGAGTGCAGAATAGTGCTAATCCGGTATACCAACTTATAGGTGGAATATCAGATTAGCTCTCATCAGAATAGTGATTATTGTTTGATTATATTATATTATATTATTATATTATGATTATGATTAAAATTTAGTATTATTATATTATTATATGATATTTATGATTATAGTTTATGATTATATTAATATTATGATTATTATTTATTATTATTATTATCATATTATTATTATTATTATCATCATTATTGTTATTATATTATCGTTATCATTAGTATTATTATATTATTTATTATTATTATAAATATAATTTTAATAAAATATTATTATATTATGAATATAAATATAATTATTTTATTATTATATTATTATGATCAAGATTATTTATTATTATATTATTATATTATGATGATTATGATTATGATTATTATTACTTATTATTATTTTATTATGTTGTATTATATTATTATATGTTGATTATAGTAATGATTAATTTATTATAATTATAATTATTTTTAATTATTTTTATGATTATGATTATATTTCTATTATTATATTATTATGATTATGATTATGATTATATTATTATGATTATGACTATAATTATTATTATCAGGATTATGATTATGATTATTATATTATGATTATATTATTAAAATTATGATTACTTATTATTATTATATTATTATAATTATGATTGTAATTATAATTAATTATTATTATATTACTATATTATGATTATGTTTATATTTTTATTATATTACTATTATAATATTATTATTTATTATGATTATTTTTTATTACTTTCTTATTATTTTATTATGTTGTATTATTTTATTATATGTTGATTATAGTTATGATTAATTTATTATTATATTATTATAATTATAATTATTTATAATTATTTTTATGTTTATGATTATATTTTTATTATTATATTACTATGATTATGATTATGGTTATATTATTATGATTATGACCATAATTATTATTATCATGATTATGATTATGATTATTATTATTATATTATGATTATATTATTATGATTACTTATTATTATTATTATATTATTATAATTATGATTATAATTATATATTTTTATTATTATATTACTATATTATGATTATGTTTATACTTTTATTAAATTACTATTATAATATTATTATTTATTATGGTTATTTTTATTACTTTATTATTATTTTATTATGTTGTATTATATTTATGATTAATTTATTATTATATTATTATTATTATTATTATTTTTATGATTATGATTATATTTTGATTATTATATTATTATGATTATGATTATGGTTATATTATTATGATTATGACTATAATTATTATTATCATGATGATGATTATAATTATTATATTATGATTATATTATTAAAATTATGATTACTTATTATTATTATTATATTATTATAATTATGATTGTAATTATAATTTATTATTATTATATTATTATATTATGGTTATGCTTATATTTTTATTATATTACTATTATAATATTTTTATTTATTATGATATTTTTTATTACTTTATTATTATTATCTTACAATTATGATTATTATTTTACTATTATTATCATCATCATCATCATTATTAGTATCATAATTATTCATATTTTAACTATTCTGAGTAACAACTGACAAACGATATTTTCGCTCTTCCGAATAGTCAAAAATATAACTCTTCTACCACTCTTCCAAAAAAATATTATTCTATCACTCTTTCAAAATTATCACTCTTCCAAAATTATTTCTTATTTTGCCAAACGGACCATAGTGATTTTCTTCTTTCGCTGCATAAACTCTATTCACCCTTGCTCTACCTCTCACCTCTTTAGGGCATTTCATCAGATGGCTTCGACGACCTACACCCATCGCCTCCTCTCTTCAAAGCCTCTACACAAACCCATTAAAATTCCAATCTAACACTGCCATGGTGACTGTTCTCATCTCCACAATGACCTAACTCGCCCTTGCTGAGGATCTGGCGCCACGACAGGCCCCCGCCTGCCTCTTCTCCTGTCCAATTAGAAGCCCCACGTGAGGCCACCCTTCACCGCTGCTCGGACTTGGAGTGGCCGCTCTCAAGGCCAATTTCACCTTGCAGTGGCCGCTCTCAAGGCCAATTTCACCTTGCAGTGGCCGCTCTCAAGACCAATTTCACCTTGCGGCAGTAGGCGTGACTGTTGACATAGGGCACTGCTCAACCACACCCCCTCTGACAGAGGTCAGCCCTCGTCTCCTGGGCTCGTCCTAGCCTTCACTTGCCAACTCGACTTTGCTGCCATACCTGGCCGAGCCCTTTCTCTCTTGAACTCATTATGTATATATGATAATACCTTTCACCTCTTCTTTCCCTGCCATGTGGGCCTTCCTTGTTCCGAATGAGCCTGTGCTTTGCATTCTTTAGCCAACTGTGCTAGTTTTGTGTATCCGATTGTGCCCTTGAACCAATAATTTATTATGGTTTGGATTAATGTCAAGTGTTGTTCTGCTTCTCTGATGAGAAGCTTGGTTCTGTTAGGGGCTGTTAGAATTTGGTGTGTTGTCTGGTACTGCGCTGTATGTACTTATGCGGTTTTGCTTTGATTTTTGTCTTTGTTAGTATCCTAGCCTTATGCCTTGTTACTTGGCCTTGTTGGTTGCTGGTTTGGCTAGTGCCGACCTTGCCTCTCCTGTTGCCTTGTTGTTGTATCAGTTGGTATGTCCCTATTTCTTCCCTTGTAGGGCTGTGTCAGCTTGTGCTGGCTGTCTGTTGTTTGTGCTTACGGTTCCTACTTTGATTTGTGTATCAGTTCCAGACTTCCAGTTTCCTGTCCCTGAGAATTAATGTTATATATACAGCCTTGGTTAAAATCTTGAAATAATCAATTGACTTGGATATGCAGAAATGTTTACTTTAATGCATGCTTATTTCCGAACTTGGGCTCATTATGACTTTATGCTTGTATATTGTAAGTAAATGTGTTAAATATATTAAGACTCAGAAATTGAACTAAAGTTAATTAAGCAAAGTGAGATAATAATTACATTAATTAAATTAAGTATAAATATCTAAGTGATTTGTATTAAATTAAAATTGGAACAAATGATAATAATTATGACTTGGAGTCTAGTATACCTTGTCCTAACGGATCAATCATAAATAGAAAATTCATCAATTTAATCAGTTTTGACTTTGTAGATTCTTAGAAATATCCCAACAAGCCAACAATCGAGTATGCTTAGTACGTGATGGTTGACGAGATCGTGGGTTTCGTCGGAGACCCGGCTGTGTGGCGCTATCATCTTTGTCAAAGTATTCAGGTGCGGATTTTACTGAGATTTACAATATCTTTAGATAGGACTTTAATTATATTTCATAATTAGAAACTTAATTGCATTCATGTCATTTGTATTTTTTATGATTATTATTAGAATTAATATTAAGTATAATTAATTTTAGAATAAATTATCTTATTTGGGTAATTAGAACTTGGTAACTAATAATAATATTAATTAAGTATTGTTTAATTATATTATAGAAAAAATTTAATTATAATATTCTTAATTATTTCCAAAAAATAATTATGTATATATGAGATATAATATTAATCATAAAATATTTTATCAAAGTACTTATGTAGGGAAATTAGTAGATAACCAGCCTGCGTCCTCCTCAATAACACCACCTACCTATATTATGTTCCATCGCTGCGTGCCTCCCCCAATTAATTCTTCTCATGGCAAAAGTAATCTTGAGTGCTTCTACATGATGAATCCCTATTAGTATACATCATCACCACTGAAAGAAACAAGCCCACAAAATCTACATCAATATGAGTTACATGGTGTTATTTAATTTCCTACTCTTTCTTACCACCTGCCCGTCTTGTTCCTTGGTTATTCGATGGTGGGAAAATGCCACATCGAGTCTAGTCATAATAAAAAGTTATAAATCACCAACCACTGAGCGTAGAGCGTGGGATCAGGCTGCAGGAGGGTCCCCTTCGGATGAGCTGCTCTCCAGGAGCCTTTGGAGTGGTACATGGGCGAGCACCTTTCAAACAAGGAGAGGAAAAAAAATCTAAAGGATGGTTCAAGACTTGGACTACGTGCCTCATCTATTTTCCCTCTCAACCTATATGAGCTTTTAGTTACAGGACAAGGACGATGACAACCCAACTCGGGAACGGACTGAGGGAACCGCGGCATGAGGAATGTTCGCGTCTCGTCGCAAAGCTCATTTGGAGTTTTGGATCATAGGGCGGACAGTGCAGTCCGAGGCACAAGCCCACTTCGCCGCCTAAGTTGTCGATGATAACCGAGCTCTTCTGCTTTCTCGGATGCAAAAAATAAAGCAATTCAATAATAAAGTAAGTAAAATATATATTGAGAGAGACTATTGTGAAAACATTTGTATTTTAGTTAATATGTAAATATAATAAAAAATTATATTTTAAAGTCTCAAAAATTTTATTAAAATTTGGAGTGTCTTGAGTTTTTTACGTTATTTTTTTGAATTTTTAAAAAAATAGCTCTAAAAATAATAATAAATATTCATTGTTTGTGTTGTTTTTTTAAAAATTTAAAAGAGTGACTTAAAAAAATATAACACTCCAAATTTTTGTATCCCACAAGATTTTCATGTGAATAATTTAATGAAAATCATAAATTAATTTTTTTTAGATTTTGAAATATATTTTTTGATGTGTTTGCATATCAGCTGAAATGTAAACGTTTTCATAATAGTCTATTTCTCTCTCATACACTCCCTCTCTCTCTATTTATATATATAAGGTCTAAAATGTAATATGTTGCACGGGCATTCATGCACCACGTCAAAATCTTAAACTTTAAATAAAAAAATGATCGATTCAAACTAATCAATTTATTCTCTATATCAAACTCTTATAGAAAATCTAATTTTATATTTTTTGAAATATTTTTTGGCCAAGAGAAAGTTGCTTGATTTAAGGATTTTAAATCGTCTAATAGTGATGATTTTCTATGTACCAAAAAAATAGTAAAAAAATTTTAAAAATATAAAATTTGATTTTCTATAAGAGTTTGATATGGAGAATAATTGAACATATCACATCGGATATTTTTAACTTGAAATTTAATATTTTAACATGATGTACGAATGCATCCGTACAACGCATTGTATTTTAGACTTCCTCTATATATATATATGTTCCTATTATTAACATTGTATTATGAAATTAAAGAAAATTGTAGTTGTGTAGGTTTAAACAAGATTTAAGATACTTAAAATTGCTTAAGTTTGATGTGAGAAGAGTGATAGTACCGACTAAATTGTATAATGATTCACACTTGAATTTATGATTAAGGAGCTACGTTGTGTTTATTGTGGCAGCGATTTCCCATATTTGTTAGGTAGATTATAGGGCAGTGATCTTCTAGTTATTTTGGTTGAGATTGAGATTGTGATGAGAAGGAGATATATATTTTTTTATTGGACAATGATATGTCAGAGATTGGTTTCATTTTATTTTTTATATTATTATTTCGAGTAGTCTCCTTTAATCTAGTTGTGCATGTTAAAAGTCAGACCCTTCGTTTCTAATATAGCAAGAGACTGTGTGGGATAACTTTGGGACAAATTTTGCTTTAGTTGGCGCTCTTGTTATAGAGCCTGAGGTGTGATCGGTTAAATTAGTGGAATATATCCTATAATATCATACATATATATGATATGAGAGTTTTGATCCTCGTACTATTATATTATAATATTTTAGAAATATTAATTTTTTTTAGTTTATCTTGTAATGATTATCATGACATTTGTGTAGCTAATTTCTATAAGTAAATGTATATATTCTTCACTTCACTGATAAAAAAGTAATTAATCAACTTACTAGTTTAAAAATAAATTATTAGTTATTTATATATATATATATATAGAGATATATAGACTATTGTGAAAACATTTATATTTCAGTCGGTATGCAAACTCATCAAAAATATATTCTAAAATTTAAAAAAAATTATTTATGAATTTCATTAAATTATTTATATGAAAATCTTATGGGATACAAAAATTTAGAGTATTTTGAGTTTTTAAATCATTTTTTATTTTTGAAAAAAAAACAGCACAAACATTGAATATCTATTTATGAAATTAATAAAAACCTTATTGTATCACATAAGATTTTCATATGATGAAATTAATAAAAATCATAAATTAATTTATTAGTCTTTAAAATATATTTTTTGACATGTTTACATATCAACTAAATGTAAACATTTTCATGATAATATATATATATATATATATATATAGAGAGAGAGAGAGGGGGGGGGGGGGAAGAGTTGGGTTATGTTGCTATGCATAGCACGAATCACCTCCGTGCTATGTTGCTTTGCATAGCACGGATGATCCGTGCTACCAATCCAAATGTACAAAATAATTTTCATATGAATATTGAGATGTTGACTAAATTTTTTTATTTTTAGAATTTTTTTACTATTTTTTAAGATAATTAGAAAATAACTTGATTTAGTTATTATGAGCCATTCAAAAGAAGTAATTTTTTAACTATTTTAAAAAATATTTAAAAAATTCTAAAATATATAAATTTTGATATACATCTAGATATTCATATGAAAATCATTTTGTATGGTTGAATGGACCATTTGCACTTTAATAATGAAGAACTGATCTATAATAAGGGAGCAAGCCGTGCTATGCATAGCACTATAGTCCAACTCTCTTTCTCTCTTTATATATATATATATATATATATATATATATATATAATGAGATTACGATGTTTCATAAAATTTTGCCTTTTTTTCATTAGTTTGAACCGTCATATTTAAATTTAGATCTGTGCGGATCCAGTCGCTGATCAGCGATAATTTTGAAATCTAGTTCAGTGATCGTTCGCTTCGTGAAAAAAAACCTGAGCCAATTTCTTTTGTATTACCTCTTTGCTTCAAGTGGAGAGAGAAAAAATATTTTGTGCTCTCTCTCGTGTAGAAATTATAGTGAAATTCACCCATCACCAAATCCTCCTCTCGCGCACAGAATGAAATCTCTCATTGATCTTCATTTCTAGCATTTTAGCGGTATTTTCGCACTAGATCTCACATCTAGGGCTTGCAATCTTGCTGTTTTATTTTTTCGAAATGTGTTTTTTTTTCTTATTACTTATCTTGCTTAAGTTTTAATAACTAGGTAAATGAGCTTCCATGTTATGCAATAAAGTTGTTTTGAGCTAGATGACAATCGAGTCATCCAAATTGAAAGTTAGTCAATTTCAGTTGTTGTTTTTAGCTCTTCTGACTTATTTTCTTCTTATTAGAAATTGATTTTCTTCCTATCAAGATTATTAAGATAATCATTGTCAAGTAATCCCTTCAGATATATACATATAGAGAGAGAGGGAGATAGTGTGTGTTAGAATATGGTGCTACGTGTAATTAATGATCAAATTTATTACAGATTAAAAAATATAGATAAATTATCTTTAAATTTTGATTTATGGGTCTTCAATAAATTCTTTATATCAAAATATGATGGAATATAATTTTTTAAATTTTCTAAATATTAATTTTAGATTTTTAAAAATGACCAAGAAAATATATATTATTTTATTATTTTATTTTTAAAAATGATCAAGATTTTACCTATATTTTTTTAGTCCGTACCAAATTTGATCATTAACTACATGTAGCATCATAGCCTAACTCATATATATATATATATATAGGCTAGGGTGCTCCATGGAGCACCAAATCTCTTATACTTCACGTCCGTATTTCAAATTTAAAAATTCAAATGGCTGATCCATACCATTAAACATGATATTTATATTGAAATATCTTTCGAGACCAAATTTTATAATTTTTTGAATTTTTGCTACTTTTTAGATGGGTACAAAATAACTATTTTTTTATAGTGTAGAAATCGTTAGATCAACAAACTTTGTACTCATCTAAAAAATAATAAAAAATATATAAAATTTGATCTCGAAAGATATTTTAATATGAAGATAATGTTCAACGGTTTGGATCGGCCATTTGAACTTTTAAATTCGAGATACGGACGTGAAGTACAAAAGGTTTGGTACTCCATAGAGCACCCTAGCCCCTCTCTCTCTCTCTCTCTCTTTATATATATATAGAGAGAGAGTGTGTGATGCTATGGTGCTTCGCGAAGCACAAAATTTTTTGTGTTTCGTGTCCGTATCTCAAATTTAAAAGTTCAAACGACCGATCCAAATCGTTGAGCATCATCTTCATATTGAAATATAATTGGAGATCAAAATTTATATTTTTTTTGAATTTTTTTGCTATTTTTTAAATGGGTACAAAATTTGCTGATCTAACGATTTCTGCACCATCCAAAACTAGAGATTTTGTACTCATCTAAAAAATAGCAAAAAAATTTAAAAAAAAATATAAAATTTGATGTCCAAGGATATTTTAATATGAAGATGATGTTCAACGGTTTGGATCGGCCGTTTAAACTTTTAAATTTGAGATACGGACGCGAAGCACAAAAAAATTTATACTTCGCGAAGCACCATAGCATTACTCTATATATATATATATATATATATATATATTATAACTCTAAGTCTAGAGATATTCAATATCTCGGTGGCTGGACCAAAATCCGCACCTAGTGACTTGTCACTCAGGTTCTACGATAGTTTTGGGTTATAGGATTGGAGATAGATTACGGACCGTGAAGATCAATTTTAGGAGATGTCTATGATTTTGTTGTCGTTTATTTTATTTTATTTATTTTAAGATTTGTTAGATAATATAAATATATATATATATATATTTGTTTATTATTTGCCCTCTCGGCACCATCTCGTTTTGTATTATTTATTATTTTTACCTTTCGTAAAACTCTAATTTTCTTTATTATTATTATTTATTATGACATATATAAATGAATTTTTATTATTTTATTATGATAAATGAATGACTTATTTATTATTGAGCCTTACGTTTACACGAGTATTCACGTGCATATGGCGGCTGTCATTTCGAGCACCATTTTTTTTTATTCGGGATGTGACAATAATAATAACTTTAAAACTGTTAACTGATATTGTATTATAACTTTTAGTTTCATTCCATTGAACTTTCCTACGTATTATCAATTAGCTATGTTTATCTTTTTTTCATATAAAAAGAGAGGTCGGGCTATAGCTTCAATTTGGTGAGATTTAAAGTTTAGTCTAGATTCTCATATTTACTAAAAAAAAAATCAATTTAGTGAAATTTGCAGCATGTTTTATATCTTGCGAATGTTTAACTTTATTAAAGAATGTTTTGTGGTACTTGTAAATGAATTACAAATGTTGATGTATCAATTATAAATTTGTAATTCAAATTTTTTTTTTCCCCGTAAAATGTCACATAGTGATTTGCAATTGTTTTCAAATGGCAGTTGAAATTAAAAAATGCAGGAGCTTTTTAAAATGTCATATGATTATTTACCGTTTAAATTATTTTTCATGTCACAAAATTGATTAGAATGCAATTAAAGATATAGAGATCGTTTGACAGGGATTAAGTGGGAAGGAATCACTTGACAATGGTTATCTTGGCAATCTTGACAATGGGGTTCAAATAAATATGAAAAAAGTTCTTAAAAATTCTTCTACTTATAGATTGATGGTGAATCAAATTTCATAGAATTTTATCATCATCTGATAGGCCATTAAAGATCATTAAATTAGAACTATTACAAATTACATAATATTTGATAGTCTTTGATGAACTATCAAATGATAATGAAATTATATCAAATTTAAATCACTATCAATTTATAATTAAAAGAATATATATCTATAAAATAAAATAAAATAATATTTTTTTTATATTATTTGAACATTCGTTAAGATTGTCAAAATAAGCCATTTTCAACAGATTCCTTCCCCAACTACAATTTCGAGAGTTACTCTGCGATTTAGCAAATCACCGATAATTATAATATAAATAACTGGGAAAGCAACTCTTGGGGTTTATTTTGACTTTTCTGATTGTCAAAAAAAAAATGAAGTATATGATGTTAAGTTCTTTTTTCTTGAGAAAATATTGTGTTAAGCTAGGTTTATTTTGCAAAAGATAAATCTCTCTTAAGATGCGTGTGCAGTAAGTGCAGTCTTCTTGTACAATTTTCATACTGAAGCTGTCCGGACTTTTTCCGTTCTTTTAAGATGTGTATGTAGTGTATTAAAAACGGGACGGATCGGGTCGGGGCGGGTCGGGGCGGGACGGATTTATACGGGTCGGGGCGGGACAGGTTTGCACGGATCGGGGCGGGACGGGTTCATTTTGGGGGTTTGGCCGCGACCCTTCGGGTCGGACAGGTTGGCGGGTCGGGTTGGGAACGGGACGGGTCGGCGGATTTTTTTTTCAAAATTTAAAGATAACCCAATAAAATTCTAAAAAAAATCCAAAAAATTCAAAAATAATTATTAAGAATATATAACTATAATATATTTTGACAAAAAAAATAATTTTCTCGTATTTTTTATTTTTTTTGAATTTCCCGGGTTACCGGGTATTGGGTTGGGTTTGCACGGGTTACCGGGTATTGGGTCTAGGACGGGTTTTTTTCAAAAAATTTTGTCCGGATCCGTGCTAGACCTAACGGTTCTAACGGGTCACGGGTCTGATGAGTTTGAGCACGGATCGGGTCGGGACGGGTCGCGGCCACGGATCGGACGGGTCGGATCTGACCCGAACAGGTTATTTTAACACTATGTGTATGCGAAATAGGTTAATATCATATTTATTTTTTAACTTTTTTATTTTATGTTTATCTATCAAAACTTTCATATAATATATTTATCCGTCATTTTTTTAGAATTTTTCATATTTAATTATTTATTCATATATTATTCAACATATTGAATATATTCTTTAACTTTTTAAATTATTTCATACTCATCTATGAATTCAAATATATCATATAATATATTTTTAAAGTTATCTAATATATTTAACTTTTTAAATATTTCTGTATTTCTTCATCAAATTAAATATATCTAAATTTGGTTTGTTAGGTATTAATTAATTTGTTATCTAGTCCGAAACTAAAGCAAACACGTCACATCATATTAGGTAAGAAAAATAATTAAATAATCTATCTTAATTGATTTAAATTAATTTAATTTTAGTTAAAAATTATAAATTATCATAAATAATTATTCAGTATATATAAAAATATTGTAGTGATTAAATATTTTATCAATGGATAGTATGAAAATTTACTGATACGTTTGAGAGTTTATGAATAAATATGAAAAAAATTTAAAGTATTTAAGATATATTAAATATGTTAATTAATATGTGGGTAAATATGAAAGGATTTACAGAATTAATGGGTAAATATGAAATACCAAATAGTTTATGAGTGAATATGGAATAAAAAAAAAGAGGCGAATGATAAATATAATATTAATTTTTATTATAACTCTCGAAACATCATCAGACAGTTTATAAATCAGAAAATGGGATGTATTGCAGCCCACACCATGTGGGGTTCCAGCTATTAATACGAAAAAGAGATGGCATCACTTTAGCGGTCCAATATAATTGAACGCTGATGCGCTGATAGCCTGATACGGTGACACGCATTTTCTCGCGAACCGACGAACCTCACACCGCCTCACCTCACCTTCCCATTTCACTTCCGAGCAGTAGCGCTGCAATAAATTACAATTAAGAGGGGGCCAACCTTTATTAATGAATTCTTAACTAAGTTTTAGATTTAAGAGGGGCCACAACCCAAAATAATTGAATGAAGCTCCCCGAGTATGGAGCTGCCTGCCTACCCGCCTTCTGCGGTGCGACATGGCGTTGTGAGGTCAGAAAGACCGCTTACTGTCAAAGCATATATTTTTGCGTGGTAAACAATTGAGGCGCGTAGATAACCCAACCGAACCCTGACCCAGTTGGAATTATATTATTCACATTTATAAATTTTAAAAATATTAGTACTTATATTCATATAATAATATGATAACTAAATATTTAATATAATTTAAATTATATTAGTGTTATATTAAAATTTTATATAATTTTTAGAATATATTGATATATAATATATAAAATATATATAATTACTCCGGGTCGGGCGGGCGGGTCTAACTCCAAACCCGACCCCGTTCATTAACTAGGCCGGGCGGGTTGACGTCGGGCCGGGTCGGATCCGGACGGGTCCACGGGGCCACGGGCTAAATTGTCATCCCTAAATTCATTTGGAATTAGACGTAAGCAGTTAGCCCTGTAGATCTCGTTGTAAGCTTTCTGTGGCCGTATAGAACGCCTAAATCGAAGTTTCCTATCAAAAGTTATGGCCGTTTGAAATTAAGATGGTTGGATTTTGATTTTTATTTCTACTGGCTCTCTTCTCTCTTCTTTCTCTCTTCCATCTCTCTCTCATCTCTCTTTTTATATATGAAAAAAGATGAAAAGGGTTTGGTAACCGTGGGATTCAGTTTTTTAATTTTCATTTTTGAAACGTTGGATTGGGATTAACGAACGGTGAGATGGACAATCCGTAGGAGCAAATGTTATTGGTGGGATTAACGAACGGTGAGATGGACAATCCGTAGGAGCAAATGTTATTGGTGGGAGCAAAAAAATAAATGTCAGATTAAATGTCATACTCAAAAAAGCGTTATTGGTTCTGCTGCTTTTTGGAGTTATGGGAGTTTATTTTAACAATATATTTTTTTATTACAATCCGTTGTTAAATGGGTGCCGTCTAAGTTCCTTTCTGTTGTAGTGTTGGGGTGGGTTGTGGAGGATTTTGGAGGGGTTGAGACGGATTTAAAGAGGGTTTTGAATGAATTTAAGTGGTTTTGGACTGATTAAGGGGGTTATGATGGCGGGTTAAAAGGGGTTTAGACAAGCTATTGATAGTTAAGGGGATTAAGGGTGGGTTGAGGTCGATTTAGGACGGATTAGAGCGAATTTGAGATGATTTAGGACGGCTAGGAATGAGTTTATGATGGTCTGAGTTTAGATGAGTTGCAAATTAAAGTGGCATGAGTTGGAAAGGATGAATGTGAAAAAATACTGACTCAACTCTTATAAGAACCAGATTGTTTATGGATCCGAATTAGCTACAATTCAGATTTCACGAAAGAGATTGATCCACATAGGGTATTGATAAATGTGTGTGTTGTACGTGTCACGTGCTCGTCGTGTGTTCACGTGCTTGTCGTGTGTTCGACACGGAACATATCATGTCAGCGCATGTTCACGTATTTGGACGTGTATGTTTTAACATGTCAAAATATTAAAAACCTAAACACACACGTCTAAGACATGTGACACGTCTAGCACACCGTGTTAAACTCATTCATTCTTAACATGTGTCAACACTTGTAGCACGTACAAATTCAATAAATTTCAAATAAAATTGGAGAAATATATAGAAAAATCGGAAAAATTAGAGTGGCTCTGATCACAATAAATAAAATTGATGTGTCATATTCAGAAATATCATAAATGTTAGAGTGATTATGATTTCTAACTTCAGTATCAATCTATTATTTTAAGCACACAAACATTTTAAAAGTCTAATATGCTAAAATATTTTATACGTGCTACATGTGTGTGTACACGTATTAAACGTGCGTGTTCGTGTTCAACATATTAGACGTACATATTTAGATATATCAAAATTATTTAATAATACAACACGTGTGATACGTAAACACGTCACGTTCAAATACAAACACTTATATATGATAACACTTATTCATTTTTATATTTACATATATGTATAACATATACATATTTGACACATTTATCGTTACCAAAACATTTTGGATATAACCGGAAGCATATGCATTGAAGAGTGTAAAGTACTTCAAGCGGACAGATTTCAATATAAACAATGTAGTAATGGATTGGATGCTTTTGATCCGGATCGATGAGATCAGAGCGTGCACATCAGCAAATATGGGCAGCGGTCATGAACCGCGCGTAGCACGAGATCCTATTGTAATTAGTAATCGTAAGCCCAGGCTTGATGTATCTCGTCCCACATTGTCAAGCGGCCGGATGCTTAGATTTTCAGACGGATTCGGCGAAATCACGGGAAGTCGATTGACTTTGAGTTACCAGCCTGCCACCGATTTCTCCTTCATTAATATTAATTTTAAGAAACCAAGAGGTTGACTCCGAGCCTTTCCCTGGGCTGTCAATTATATTTTTCTTATTTATTTATCTATCTTGTATCATATTTCGATAAAATTGGTGTTTATAAATATTTTAATTTATTTGATAAGAATATAAACGATTGTTTTTTATTAAATAACTCATTTGGAGCTATAAAATAAATTATTAAACAAAATAATTGATATTACTTTAAATATAATTATATTATGTAATATATGCATTCTATTTTTAATACAGATTTAGTTATTTTGAGTCTTGTAAATTAATTCTTCATTTTTTTAATACAAATTAATTGCTTTAAGAATGTGGACCAATTGTGATCGATATTTAATTTCAACACTATGCAGGTTTATTGAAATTAATTAATTAATTTATTTCAAATTAGTGTGTGTATAATGCCACTAGGGATGGATGAGGAGTCAAGAAAGCAAGTAGAACAAATACAAAATAATTTATTTATTTTGAAATGATTCAAGTTAGAATTAATTCTATATTAGCAAAATAGAGGTGTATTTATATATTAGGAATAAGTTCGTAATATTATTTTATAAATTATGTATAATTTATCTATTTACTAGATATATAGATCAGCTAGCTGCCATGAATCATATCCAACTATTTACCTATTTATTAGATATATCAGCTGCCATGTGAATCATATCCAATTATTTATAGAAGTGCATGTGAACATACATATCAGCTGACCTCTTACACAAACGACAGTCAATTTTTCCACTTCATACATGTCAGGTCAGATCTCAAATTCCATAATATATACCCACCCAGACTACATTTTCATCAAAACTAGCACCGCGTGCAAATTAAACAGAAACTAGCTATACAAATGAAGTTCCAACTCCTTTCTATCTCTCTTCTTGTAACCCTGTTTTTCTCTTTCAACTCCAATGCTGCCACATTAGGTTTGGTGTATGACACCGACGGTCACCCTTTAATCCCAGGACAACAATATTACATTCTCCCAGTAATTCGTGGCCGTGGTGGCGGCCTAACCATGACGCCACACAATCATCTATGCCCTCTCTATGTCTCTCAAGAGAACATGGAGGTCAATAGAGGCCTCCCTTTGATATTTCGCCCTGCAAATCCAAAGGCTAAAGTTATTTGCCTCTCCACCGACATCAACGTAGAGTTCTCAGCTGCCACAACATGTGTTCAGCCAACTGCTTGGCGGCTCGGAGAATCTGAAGGAACTACTAATAAGAGATATGTAATTACTGGAGGGGTTGTCGGGAACCCGGGACGGAAGACGGTGAGTAATTGGTTTAAGATAGAGAAATGGGGAAACAAAGACTACAAGCTGGTATTCTGTCCAAGTGTGTGTAAGTTGTGTAAGGTGGTGTGTGGGGATGTGGGTGTACTCAATGAGGGTGGGAAGAGGTTTCTAGGCTTGAGTGGTCACTCCTTCCCAGTTATGTTCAAGAAAACCGATGCAGGATCTTAGTGATTAGTTTGTCTTTTAAAGTACCAAGTTATTGTATGTTTAAGAATTTAAAGAATAAATACGTGCAACAGCTAGCAGAGATTACTTGCGCACAATGAATAAACTGGATTGTGAATAAACAGAGATTTCTGTTTCCTTTTCTGTCCTCAAATGCTCTCTGATCATAGTGTAACAGACAAATTGATCAAATTCAAGCAAACTGAAGAGTTAGCCAATGTTCCAGAATTCCAATTGATTATATTGGCATCAAATTATCACGAATGGATGAGAATCTTTACCGGTATAAACTCTGTATAATCTGGTAGAACCAGTGAACCACTATTAAAAATTTTGCTGTAAAAGATCTTTCTTAAATTCTAACAAGCCAAGTTTGGAACATATCAGCTAGTTATTACTAAGATGAATTATGAAATTATCAATATCAATTGTCTCTGGTAATCATTAATATAGATATTTTGCAGTTAAATGCACCACATCTTAATTATTGCAAAACAAAAGCACATTAAAAGGAGCCAAAAATTATACCATTACAGCAGGGAACAGAAAATCAGCTTTAGTTAGATTGTTTTTCCTTTGACGGAAGCTACTCTCTTCCTTTGTACCAAGACATTTTTTTTCTTCAAAAAGTATTCAACATATCTATGTTGCTGAAGGATTTTATTTTTAGATTTTTAACAAACAATATTCGGAAGCTTTCCTTGAAAAATATAAAAACTTTAGACCGAATCTCGATGCTTATTCAACAATTTTATTTTTTGTTTATATTATATTACATATAGTGAAATTTGTCTATTATTTCAATCTTTTGTTAATGACTAAAATATCTTTAATCGAATTGTCTATTTTACTTTTTATTTTTTACCATACATTAATAGGAGATCTATAAAACAAAATTTATCCATCAAATAAATTAATAATCAATTATTTTTTAAGTTTTAAACGAAAGAAGCTATCTACTATATAGCTTTTTAAAAAAATATTTTGTTTTATAAATATTATTTTATTAAATAATAAATTAACTTTATTTATAAAGAGTATATGAATTAAATTTATATATTAATATTATCGAATAATATGTAATTATTGAAATATTTATTTTTATATAAGTGACTATTCAAGTTTCAGTCAAATTCATTTTTTCTTTTTCATTCTGTTTGTCTTTTATCATATATTTATTGGTCTAAGAAAAAAAATTGTATATCAATAAACTAAAATGATCTGAAATTAATATATAAAATGACTCAATCGATCCTTTCTTCTAAAAGATCAAACTGACGTCCAAACCTGAAGCTAGCCAAACCAGTCGGTTTGCCACCAATGAGAGTGCATATGAGTTCAGTGTTTAAATAATATTTGATATTGTGATAGGTGTTGAAAAAAAATGTTGTCGATATTACAAAGCTTTTTTTATTTCCTATATGCATCTTTGTAGCTTAATTCAGATCATGCTTGTTTAAAAGGGTCGTATAGTTTCCCGTCAGTTTGTATTCAAGTATGCCTGTTCTTAGTATGAGTTTAAGTTGCAAAAAGGGTGTCACTAGCCGCTTGTAAATTTAATTTTAGGAATCGGATCAGTTTTTTCTAAGATGAGAGTTTTAATGTCATATGTATCATCTCATTTTTTTTAATTTATATTTTATAATTTAAAACTCAAATTTCAAATTTAAGCCATTGATCTTGTTAATTTGATAGATGTACGCTTCTAAAATTTTATGATTTTTGGAAATCATTTGTACTAAATCAAATGAGAACAAATTGAACGCGTAAAAATTAATCAATCATAATTAACTAGATTTATTCATTTTGTTCTTATGATCTAGTATCAAATGAACTCTAAAAATCATAAAATTTTAGGAACATACATCTATCATAGAAATTAAAAAGATTAATAGTTTGTATTTAAAATTTGAGTTTTAAGTTTTAAAATATGAATAAAAAAATGAGTTTGTGACATCTTGTGGTACACAAAACTTATGACATTGAAAATTTCCTCTTATTTTAATTGACAAATCAAAGCCTTCATTACAAGCTAGAACAGTTATTTTTTTGCATTATATTATTGCAAAATGTTAATATTTGAGTTAATTACTTAATTTTGTATAACATTAAGATCCTGAAAGATTTAATTATTTTAAACTTTTTGACATTTTAATCTTAACCACATCAAAATTTGTTATAAATAGTTCGAACTTATCGTTTGAAACTGATACTTGCCTTATTCATTAATTCATTTACTCCACTTAAAAAGAGAATTCAGCTTCAATTATTAATCGACTAACTACCCATACGGCTCTTAACTTCCTGCCCGTACGGCTCCTAACCTCATCTATGAATAAAGAGTTTCCAAGTTTATTGTAAAGAATGCCAAATGAAATGTTTGAGCGCATATCAATGCAGGTCCATCTACTAGTCTTCCTTCCAGCCATCTTCCTCGTTGCACTTCATTCAAAAGCCGGGAAACCAGTAGAACCTGTCTATGATACCGAAGGAAATGAACTAAACCCCAGTGAAGTGTACTACATCCTTCCGTCCAATCACAGTCGACCGGGAGGCGGGTTAATTCTTACACAACACAACACCTCTTGGCCTCTCTTCGTCGCACATGATATCTCTCAACCCGGCAACGGCAACCCGGTAACCATCACCCCTGTCACAAACAACCTTCCAGGAGAACAAGTTGTCAGTGTATCAAGCAATGTTCACATTCAATTTGTATCATGTGGTGTTTCCATGAAGTCCATGTTATGGAAAATTGGTGGTAGAGAAGGTGCTAGTGGCAGGCGGCACGTGGTG
>CAXKVV010001123.1:0-25061 GCA_964058805.1 Schoenoplectus triqueter | reverse complement strand
ACCTCTAGTCTGAACAAACAAACCATTCCTCAATTGGTTTAATTCAAAATTCATCCGAATTAGTTTTAGCAATTTACCAATTACATTAATGAAGGCCCGGTTGTTAGACGCTCAAAGATATCAATCGATAAAATTTTCTTAGATACTTGGTCTCTTGAACGAGATGGATTGGATTTGCGGAGTAATTTTATGGGCCTGCATATTCAGGTCATAACCTTGTACATTTTTTTTCTTTTTTAACAGTTGCATGTATCTGGGCTACTAATTAATTATAGATACGAGTACGGGGTAAAACTGTCATTCCATCGTTAATCGCAGGATACTGGAAAGTGGAAAGCAATTACAAGGCCTTGAGATACAAGGAGAAAAAAATAATATGAAGATGGTTTGTCATACAATTGGTCTTGCAATTTATGAGCAATTTACATGGTCTTGAATTGATTAACATGACATACCTGCCAGCACCGACGACAGATGGCTATTTTTATGTAAAGCTTCTCCTATTTAGTAACCTTTCGACAATGCAACCATATATTATCTAATATATTTCAAGATACAAAATCCTATATAAACTTCAAAATTAGGCATCCTAAAAGACCCAAAAAAAGAAAACACTTCCAAAGTCACTAAGTGAGATAATGGAGAAAACTAATTAAATAATCAATTACTTTATGTTGACAAGCATTTTCAGTCACATAGATGCTATCATCATGCTGAAAGTTGCAACTTTCACATAAGTTAGATTTGATGAGTTCGATTAGAACAGATTGTGAAAGATTGAGCATGAAAAGAATGAGTGTTTTTTCAAATGTTGGGAGTTGGGACTGTTAAGCAAAATCATTTATGTGAATAGAACGAAGATGATCAAAATGCACGTGCATATAGAAGTTCCAAAACCAACTCATTTAACTCAAATAATAAAAACTAAGAAAGGATGTTATGCCAAACCGTATGAGCATCAACATATGTCAGCACAAGCACTTATCATATTCTGTCAAGTGATCGGATGAGTTTTATGGATATAAGTGTATAAACCAACTTATCTCTCTTAAGTTTTTTGAGCCCAAATTAATAATTTTTTATTTTATTATTATAACTTATTATTTATGAGTTCGCCAAATAAATGTTTGTGACGTAATTTAAATAAATTGCATTATTAATTTATATTCTATTAATAAATTATAAATAAATCAAAATATTTTTTATAAACTCATCTCAATTTCCCAAATAAATTATATATATAGATGAAACGTTCAACTTGTTACATGTCATTTCTTTCTCTGTTTTTTTTGTAAACATCATTATTCTTGTTCTTGTTAATCTCAGTATATATGAGGTTGCCAATCTAAAATTCTATAGACAATTATCTTATCTAAAAGGTGTTGATAATTTGGCATTTTGTCAAATCTCAGTATATGTGAGGCTTTCTAAGAATTTATATTTGCCTGGTAATGTAGTTAATTACTTGTCATTTTTTTAAGCAAATTGACATGGAAAACAAAATATTCATTTGGTGGATATATTCCTTATCAGTTTAGATTACTAATCAATAATCATTTTAATTTACTTTCTTTTTCAGAAAATAAAAATTGAAGAAAAAGCTTCTAAGAAGTATCTCAGAAACTGTGTAAATTATAAACTATGACAAGCATAATTCTAAAAAGCTAAGATCAAATGTTGCAAATAAGTTAATTAGAAACAAAAGAGTCCACTCTCTACTACATTCAGTGGATAGCACAGCCTGCAATTACAAAATGATTCTATGAAATGACCTTTATGCGAAGCTTAATTAAAATGTATAGCTAGGGGACAGCCTGTAATCTTAACTAAATTAAACAGAATTTCACAATCAGTTCATCAAATCCCTTCGATTGACTAATATGACACACCTACAACTGACAAATATGGCTAGTTTATGTGACGCTTCTCCTATTACTTAATCCAATAAGGTTTGGATAATTCAACTATATGTTACAGAGATATATTCTAGATAAAAAAAAAAGAGAGAAGGGATTCAATTACCATCATTTTTGTGCCACATCGGTGCCATTAAAATTAAATATCAAATAACTATTATTTAAATTCTTAAATAACAAAACTAATTGAAAGAATATTTTGTAAATATCATCTTATATATGTATACAAAAAATTATATCATCTCGATATTATTTATATAGGCATCAAGCATTAATAAAATCAACGGACCAAATTTTATAATTTAGACACGTTACTTGATGGCTATTCAAATAAAGTTATTTTTTTTTTATTTTTCATATACATATAATTGAGATGATATAGAATACATCTAACAGTTCACATTTTTAAATTTATACATAAATAAATAAATAAATAGACACCATGGACACCAAAAAAATAGTAATTGAATTCCTTCTAAAAAAAAATACTGTATAAACTTCAAAATTGATTGTCTTTTCATTTGAGAAAAATCAATCCAAAAAATCTCGACTCCTGTCAATAGCGAAGAACAATTTGCTGATGGTTTTACTAAAGACTTCGATCCAAGACCATTCGGTGAAAATATTAGCATCTTATAGATGATCCACATTTATATCCCTAATTTAAAAGAGAGCGTTGAGAAATAAAAAAATATAATTAAAATTTTGTGGGTCTTAAATAACTTATTTTTCATATCAATCTCTCCGTTCTCTTTTCCTTTCTTCTCAGCCAAAAAACCAACACCTACCTACCAACATAAATAAGAGATGGTCAGCTTTATGAAGATGTATTAATTTATCTTATAAGCATTTCAGAAGGCATCGATATACATATAGCTGATATATATTTTAGATGCAAGTCTTGTGTCAAAATTTCAAAAAAGAAATGCTAAAATGAAAATTCAAATAAAGGTGACATAATAGAGAAAACTAAATAAATAGTCGATTACTTTATATTGGTAAGTCCCCAACTCGGTGAAAAGAGTCTCCTTTGCAGATAAGGATTACAAGGTTAAGCTGATAAGCAGGACCAATGATGCAAAAATAATCGAGAGAGAGATCCAAAATTATATATTTTATTGAGTAGCGGTGTTAACAGATTAAGATCAAATTATAGAAAACAATAAGGTTTTATTCCGCCAAGTGATAGCAGCAACAAGCTAATTCCTCGCATTTAATTAGCACAATTGACAACTGACAAGTGCGCAAAGAAACATGACTACCAAATACCAATTGGCGTGAAACTTCCACCTATAAATTTCATGGTGAGGAAAAAAAATATATATCCCTTTGACCAAACAACATTTGAAATGTCATCTGTGTGAGATGAAATAACAATGAATTTCCTCCAGCAATATAAAGATTATAAAGCAATACTTGATTTACCTTCTTTACAAATAATGTTTCTTCATTAATAATAATAATAATAATAATAATAATAATAATAATAATAATAATAATAATAATAATAATAATAATAATAATAATAATAATAATAATAGTAAATACATATCATCATCTTGCAAGTAATATTAGACAAATATCTCGTGATAATTAAATTAGGAGGAATTAATCATAAACTCTCAAAAGAGGAAAATCAAAGAAGAGTTCGACAAAATGTAAATTGAAGGTGGCAATTGAATTTTCTGAAAAATTCCGACAACGATAATAGCAATTGAATTTCATGAAAGTTTTCAAAATTATTTGCAGCACTTATGTTCCACTTGTGATATGATACTGGAGGTGTCAATTATTGTTCCGACCTGACATGATCTGAAAATAAATAGGTCGGGTATGAGTTTAATTTTTTTGACCTGAATTAGGTAGAATCGGGTTCGGGTCAACCGGACCCGATTAATTATATTTTTTTGAAGTAATCTTATAATTAGTACTAATTAAAGCTTAAATATACACTAATTATATACTAAATAAGATTAATTATAAATTAATTAATATTTAATTACTTAAAATTATATAAAACTAATTAATTATTTTACACGGGTCGGGTCGGGTATGGATTAAAATTTTTTAACCCTTGATATATTCAAGTTTGAGATGGGTGCAATCGGGTCGGGTAAAAAATAATAAAATAATATGACCCGACCCGACCAATTGACACCCCCTATATGATACCATGCCATATGGACCTAAACTTGATTTCATTAAAATATCAAATCAAAATAAGCATGCCACGTACCAACATATAAAAATTATGTCGCTGAATCATGAACTAACATATGGCCACGTACCAACATATAAAAATTATGTCGCTGAATCATGAACTAACATATGCTAAAGACAAATACCAAAACATCAAAGAAAAATGAACAAAAATTATACTAAAACATCAAGTCCAAGATGATATCAAGTCTGTAAGAATAATATACGACATAAACATATCAACACCCATTTTGAGGAATTAATTTTCCCATAATTTTCATAATAGAAAAAAATTACAAGATTCTTACGTTGAAAGATGATATGATGTTCATAATTATAATAATAATTTGAATTCTCATTAAATATGCCCAAGAGTATTTTCTGTAATCGAGCTAAAAGAATTTTGGACATGATTTAAGTAGTCTTCAAATTCTATTACAAGAGCGTAGTTATGTTAGCATAAAAAAATTTAAAAAAAGAAAAGAAAAATAACAATGCAGATCCGTATAGAACACATTAAACAAAATTTATTGGTTCAGAAGCACAAATGGACGCATACCATTCGATGCACATTTTGACTCTTCACTTAATTTGCGCACGGGCCTAACATTTTTCTTCGGATTGATAGGGCTGTCAATGGATATGGGTAGGTAGGGTACAACACGGATGAAGATATATTTATATTTATATTTATTAAAAAAATTTTATTTATATTATGTTCATATTCATTAAAAATAATTTATTCATATTTTACTTTTATCCATTAAAAATTTCGGATAACAAATAAATAAGGTTGATGACAGATAAAAATAAAAATAATTCAATGAAAAATTATATAATTTAGATAAATAAATATACTAATAAATTATAATAATAATTAACATTTTAGATATAATAAAAACCATATAATTTTTTCATGTTAATTATCATAAAATATATATTAATTACTATATATATTTATATAATTTAATTATATATATTTATTAAAAATATAATATATATATATATAATTTACTCAATGGATAACGGGTAACAAAAACCCCTAACCCATATCCGATAAGTTAACGAAATTTTTTGCTTATCCATATATATACCTGATGACCTAACGAAAATAAAATATTATCCATACCTGTCTTATCGAGTATGATATGGATTGGATAAACGGCCAAAAAGGTGCCATTGACAACCCTATCTTTGGAGGAGCTTTGGAAGATATTCACACTTGCATGAGTACATTATCACATGAATATATATGTATATGCATTACTATTTTATACAATAATTTTGGTACTCGAAAGACAAGAAAATAGTTTGAATCCTTATAAGATATAGAATTTGGTTAAATGAAAAGTACCTTAAAAATAAAGAAAATAATTTGGATCCCACAAATATCAATTAATGAATCTTCTCATGCATAATATGACATTGTATGACATTATACAGCATATCTCATGTATAAATATCCTCATTGGCCTTCTTATATTTTTCATGACTGATTTAAGTGAGCAAAACTAGTAGAAATAGCAACATCTACTAAGAAGTTTGAGAAGAAAAAAATATATATAAGTCTTGAACAATAACAATTTTGGAGAGAAATATGAGTGAAATTTAAAAGGATATGTTATAGCAAATCTCTCTCGTTGGCATCAAAATTCCATTAACCTTTCGAAAGTATCCATTTTTTAGCTAAAAGTCAGTCATCCAAATCTGTAAGTAATTCCTTCCTTAATGCCGAGATGATGTCCGATGGTGGAGGATTACCCAACTTGCCAACATTTTAGAAATATTCTAAAAAATCTTTTTATTACTCTTTTTTTCCTTCCCTTTATTATCTCTGTGATTTGAGCAACAATCTCCTTAATTCATCTTTCATTTTTTTATTGTTGTTTCTTTTTATTTTTTTCTTTAATACTGTACTATTAGAGACCGAGTAAATCAGATGAGTGTGATGTCTAACACCTACACATCCATAATCAATGCATGAATTCAAACTTATACAAGGGTGAAAAATGACTGTCGTGCCTCATGACTCCTAAAAATTGAAAAATAACATTCACTAGAGTGAAACTCACCACTTAGCAATCAATAGTTTATTGCGGATAGAGTAGGGAGGAAAATTATCTAAAATTAATTTAGGATTCAAATATGATTTTTATTTGATGGTCATGTAAGTATACACCCATACTTAACCTATGACACAATCATAAATAAATATCACATTTCAGACATTCACAATACATGATTGTGAGTTTGTATGCCTTTGTGAAACTCCTTTCGCTTAGCTTGCTTAATCTTTCATCTCCATGATAGATGTGACATTTATCAAATAACCCCTAATTCCTACATATAATTTATTTTAAAAGAGTTAAAAATAAATTACACAAAATAATCCTCATTCTTTGATAGTTGACATGCAAGTCGTAAATGAATACATGAAAGGCAAAATAACAATATTGCCTTAATTAATTAATCTAATTAATTTTATAGTACACTTGATATCGCATTACATGCATTCACATTCAATCAATTACAACACACAAGATATTAGATTCTTGAAGGCCATACAAACCCACACAAATCCCTACAAAATAACGTTACCACAATTCCATATAACATTTATACCTTATGCCATCACATGAACCATTGATGCTTCCTTAAGTCAATTAATTTCAAATTACCAAACATATAGCCTTTGGAATTTCAGCTTTCAAAACATAAAAGTACCATCTAAGATTAGATTAACATTTAATCCCAAGGTGTTTGCTTAACAAGTTCACGATCGTCAAGCAATCACAACCATATAATTAAAATATATTATAAAAAATATTTGACACTCAAATAAAATTTATTAGGTCATAGAAAGTGCCCTAAAGGTCATATATTTAATTTCTTAGGTACTTATTAGATAAAACCTTCATATAAAATGATTTTGAAATTTTTTCTAAAGTTTAATCAATATATTTAGTGTCAAGAGTGCTTCTAAATGAATTTGCTTAAGTGTCTAACTAACAAAAAAGAAGATTAACCTTTTGGTTGATCTCTAAATCAATTTAGAAGGGAAATGGCTCAATTTAACCCCTTTGCATGTCTTGCTCCTCCAATGATGGTGATAACAAGCTTCCCACTTGTGATTTGTGAAGCCTCCAAGGTATCTATCGAAAATTATAGAGATGCTAATCAACATCAGCTAGATAGTTTGCAATTAGCAAAGCTTAAATTTGAACTTAACCCTCTTATAAAAAAAATTAAAACTTTTGTAAATGATTTGTTCTCAACACATGAGAGGAGAGGATGAGAGAAATAATGTTTTCAATTTTCGTCCAAAATGAAGAAAAAGAGATAAAGTCAACCTTAGAGCAAGAAAATATCTCTTTAAATAGTTTGAGACTTAGGACCTCTAATGTTTTATACTCCTAGGCAGTAATGTGCCATCACATGGCCTAAATTTGAGTTTTGATGTTATTTAAATGATGCTTACTTATTTCGTATCATTTCTATAAAGCTCAATATTCAATTTATATCACATATAAATATATAAACTTTATTTATCTTCATATACGTTAATTTAATTCATAATTATGTCACACATGTTAAAAATTTGTTTATACGATCCAATAACATAAAATTACTCATTTGTTAATATCATATGACTTATTAAAATTAATTATAATATTTATAATTAATTTAGTCTATGTCATATGCATATCCGATATGTTATATTAATATATATTCAACAATACAACTAGCAAATGTACATTGATTAGCTAAATGATGTGGATGAATATGCCAACTAATTCGTGATCTATTAAATATAAGAATTTATATTTTTGTATCAATTGTTTGCTACATAATATCTTAACAATTATAAAGTAAGAATGTATCATCCATTGTCAATTATTCTTTCTTGAATTTCTTAAGATTAAATATGATACGATTAATCGTTAATCATATTACATGCACATAATTTATTTTCATCAAGAGGCCTAGAGACATCATCATCATCTATATCATATAAAAAGAGTAATGATATCTTGATGTATATTATTCCTCCGCACAAATCATATAAACTACAGTAACTGTTTATATAACTCTCGATTAGAGTAAGCGTTGGACAATACCAACAATGCATATTTGTCATGTAGAAATAATAAAAATCTCAACCTTAGAATTCAAGAAATAATGAAATAACAATTATACATAACACAATCCATGTGATATTTTATTTTGTCGAATATGTAGAGGTGATAAAATCTGACCCGATCTAGAAAACTCACCCAACCTGTTCGGATCTGAATCTGATATGATCCAGTTTAATTTGTTTATAAAATCAAACCGATTGAAAAATGATCCAATCTAACCCAACCTGATATGATCGGAAACTCGAGATGAGAGAACTTGAAACCCGACCCAACCCGAACATAGACAATTTGAAACTCAAGATGACCCCAAATTTAGATGCCCCAAAATCTGACTCGATCTGAACCTAGACGACTCAAAATATGAGATGGATTGAGATCATATGACTTGAAATTCGACCCGACCTGATCTCAAATGACTCAAAATCCGAGATGACCTAAAATCTGATGGCCAAAAACTCGAACTAACCTAATTTAAAAAATTTAAATACAATTAAACTATAATTTTGTACTGTAATTTATTTCATGAACATTTTTCTAATCGACAAGATATAATTGAGCAGTATCTAAATAAAGAAATTAGCTGAAAATAAAATATTATATTACTCAATTTATCGAATATATTAATGAATTGATGGCTATTGATGAGTTGGCGCTAATTCACCATATAAAAAATTGTAATGCATATTCTATATTTGAACAGACAAACTACAAAATATTTTAAATGTGTAAGTTGAAATTGCACAGTATGCTTCAAATTTAGCATTTCTATCAACTATCATATTAGAAATTATATGGTATTATAAATTGTTATTTTGTTCAAGAATTTTAAAATTCGCGTTTTGATCGTTACTATTTTATTTTGGAATTTGCATGGTGAAGAGTCAGATCATAACATGATGAAAATTTTAAATCTGACATTCACTAAAATGTATTCTTGAAAAAAAAAAATTTAAATCTGATGATCCGAAATTCGACCTGACCTAAAATAAAACATGATAAAAAAAGATCTGATACGGCCGATCTAATCCTAAATGAGACGATACTTAATACTATCCAATAGATGATAAAAAATGATCTGAGACCCAAAAAATGTCCAAAATACTCGACTTGAAACTTAACCCGACCCAGATCGAATCGTCCCGAATCCGATCTATGACCCGATAAATTTTTTTAGTCAAACTTATCCATTCCGATCCGTCCAAAATCTTAACCCCACAGGACCCATCCAATTGTCACCTATACAATACGTGATTTTGCATATCGTTATCAAATTGACACAAGGTCAGCCTTGATGAACAGACGGCCCCCATGACCAAGAAGGAAAAGGGTGGTCAAATGTATCAGACTATCAGTAACAACTAAGCGAGAAATCAATCAACGACGGACGGAAAAGTAAATCATCATCGGAGAAGGGTGCAAAGAGGAGAGGAATGCTGCCAGATAGGAGAGAGGGGAGGAGAGGACAGGATGTTTGGCGGAGAGGAGTGAAGGGCTGAAATGCTGCTGGCAGAGAGCGACTAAGGACGAGGGAGACAGATGCGGAGAAATGAAAGATGAAGTTAGATTCATTTTTTCTGAGTGATTTGATTAGGTTATTTGGTCAGCACAATAAATATTTATATTTTTATAAAATAGTTACATAATTATACAATATAGACCGAAAAAAACCTAAATCAATTAGTTTTGAAGTGCATTAGATAAAGAGAGAAATTTATGATATATTTTACTAATTTTGATTGAAATTTGAAGTGTCACAAAATAAATTTCCCTATTTTCAAACCCAGTGGCAAAGGGTTATGGATACAAGGTTCATATGGGCGTCGAAAACCCCCTGTATATGACGTGCATTAATGGTTTCCCAGCATGTTGCTAATTAAGGTCGGGGGCCTAACCCTTTTGAATGGCATCGCTCTTCAAATTTGCAAGCAGCTGACATGTGTTATTCAAGCAATTATTGCATTCTTGTTCCGACTCCAAACATTTTTGAAAAATTGGGACATTCTAATGTGGAACGAAATAATTTCATACCCCAGTCTATGAAATAATTTCATAATATTATGAAAAGACCATGAAATTAATGAGAGGTTCAACAGAGAAATTAACCATGTCTGGCTACAAGATGAGGCTCATGACCATTATAGTAGATTACTAAAAGCCACAAAGCAAAATATATGCACTAAGTTGAAATTTTATATTTCTGGAATAAGATCTCGCCGAAAGAGACGACCAAGTCGAATGCGGAGCATGAAAATAGGCCAATCAGCCAACAAATAAGAAAGAAAAGGAAGTATGCTGCATATTGCCGATGTGAGAACCGCAATCCACAGACACTTGACAGCAACTACAGTGTACAAACCAGTTGCGAATGCTGTCAATGTTCCAACGTATGCACACCACATCAATGCCTTCGTTGATGCCCTGTAATTGAGAAAGAAATCGAGATCCTCCCATTTGGCTAAAACACCAAGAAATGCAACGGCAAGGGAAGAGCACATGGCTATGGTGTCTGAAACTAGAAAAACCTGGAAAGCAGCTTTTCTGGCAAATACAGGCAGGCCAGCATTGTCTGGATCACTACTATATCCTCCCGGCAAGGTGAAAGCAGCTGCAAATGTGATAGTAGCTAAAAGTGCAGCGACCAAAGAGGTGCTGCTTATGTACTTTTCAGTCAGCAATTTGACCTCATGTTCTGCCTTTCTTTTCATCTCCATGTTTACTCTATATCCCATCCAGTTTGATGTACCGGAAGGGATTGTATTTGCTAGTACTGTGAACGCTTCATTCTTCAAAAAAAAAATATATGTGTTATTATACACAAACATAGCGGTTGACTAATATGAAAATATTTATATTTCGGTCTAAAACCCACACGAGTCAAATTTTATTATAAGATGTTCAAAATTCAAATTTATCATCCTCATTAAATTCTTCGGGATGCAAAAATTTGAGATGTTTAGAACTTTCTATGTATTTAATTTGAATTTTTCAAAATCAGCCATAAAATAATAATAAATTATTAAATTTTTGTACATCATTTTTAAAGATTTAAAATAAATACTTAGAAAAATTTAAAAACCCCACATCTTTGTATCTCTCAATATTTTGATATGAATAGTCTAATGAAAATGATAAATTTAAATTTCAGACATGTTACAATAATATTTAAGTCGTATGTACTTTGGACTAATAGTCACTATTGGAAAGTAAAAAATTCTCAAATCAAGTAATTTTCTCTTCAACAAAATAAATGACAAAAAAATTTCAAAAATATAAAATATTTTCTATAAGAATTTGAGATGGAGAATATATTGAGCAGTTTGAATTAGTCATTGTTAACTTAAAATTTGAGATTTTTAACGCATTGCACGGACGCATCCTTACAATGCGTTGCATTTCAAACATCCAATATGGAGTAAAACTAACATACTCCTAGAAGTACGGAGTCTTTTCGTGCTTCTAACTCAAAAAATACATCAAATCATCTCTAAATTTTGATTTATCATGCGCATTAAATTTTATATAAAAAGAACTCGTGATACAGAAATTTGAGGTACTTTTAGTTTTTTAAGTCACTATTTTTATTTTTTTTAATTATCTTTAAAAATATTTAATATTTGTACATCATTTTTAAAAATAAAAAACAGTGACTTATAAAATTTGAAACATCCCAATTTTTTGTATCCCACGAGGTTTTCATATAAAAAATTTAATTAGCATGATAAATCAAAGTTTGAAAATAATTTGATATATTTTTTGAGTTAGGAGCACAGAATGACTCTATGCTCCTAGATGTATATATATATATATATGTTGGGATCCCTTGACAATGGGTTATTTTGCCAATCTTGACAATGTATCTTTAGATAAATATGAAAGAATCTTAAAAATGAAAATGTCTATCAATCTACAAGTAAAAGAACATGAAATTTTTAAGATTTTTTTAAGTTTGAAATCACATGAAATTTAAAACACTATCAATCTACAAGTAAAAGAACATATCTACAAGGTTTTTTCATTTTAAGATTTTTTTTATATTTATTTAAGAATTCATTGTCAAGATTATCAAAGTAACCCATTGCCAAGTGATCACTGCCCTATACATATATATATATATATATATATATAGTAAACTAGCATAATCTTTGGAGTATGAAGTCCATTCGTGCTCCCCACTAAAAAATATCAATAAATTCTTTATATTAAATCTTATAGATATAAAAATTTCTATGTTTAAAGTTTCAGAAGTGTTTGTTTAAGTAACTTATTTTTATATACAAAGTTTGATTATTTTAAATTCATCTTTAAAATATGAAATAAATATTTGTGAAACTCCATAAGTAGTAAATTTTTGTATCACATAATATTTTGATATAAAAAAATATTTTGAGAGAAATCAAAATTTAAAGGTAATTAAATAGGTTTTTGTGTTAGGAATGCAGACAGACTCTGTTGCTTTTAGAAGCACCTTAGTTTTACTATATATATGAGTAAAAATACCGTGAGCTTAACTCAAAAAGTATATCAAATCATTTCTAAATTTTAGTTTATCATTCTCATTAAATTCTTTATATGAAAATCTTGTGGGATGCAAAATTTTGGAGCGTTTTGAGATTTTTAAGTCATAGTTTTTAATTTTTGAAAATCAACTCTAAAATAATAATAAAATATTTAATGCTTAAACATCATTTTCAAAAATTAAAAACGACAACTTAAAAATCTCAAAACGCTCCAAATTTTTTTTATCCCATAAGATTTTCATATAAAGAATTTAATGAACTTGATAAATTAAAATTTAGAGATGATTTGATATATTTTTGAGTTAAGCTCACGGTATCTTTACTATATATATTTATATAAGCTACGATACTATGCGTAGCACGTATGACTCATATGCTACGGATTATTTCTCCATCTTCAAAGTTTAGATAGTTGATCCGACCGGTCAAAATATTTTTCATATGCGCCCGGACTCGTTTTCGGCGGTACCGAGGGCGTCGGGTCCCGTTTTCAAGTTTTGCGCGCCCGACTCGTTTTCGGCGGTACCCAGGGCGTCGGGTCCCGTTTTCATGTTTTGCGCGCCCGGACTCATTTTCGGCGGTACCGAGGGCGTCGCGTCCCGTTTTCATTTCTTGCGCGCCCCGACTCGTTTTCGGCGGTACCGAGGGCGTGCGGTCCTTTTTTCATGTTTTGCGCGCCCGGACTCGTTTTCGGCGGTACCGAGGGCGTCTTGTCCCATTTTCATGTTTTGCGCCCCCGGACACGTTTTCAGCGGTACCGAGGGACTCGGGTCCCGTTTTCAAGATTTGCGCGCCCGGACTCGTTTTCGACGGTACCGAGGGCCTCGGGTCCCGTTTTCAGGTTTTACGCGCCCAGACTCGTTTTCGGCGGTACCGAGGGCGTCGGGTCCCGTTTCCATGTTTTGCGCGCCCGGACTTGCTTTTGGCGGTACCGAGGGCGTCGTGTCCCGTTTCCATTTCTTGCGCGCCCCGACTCGTTTTCGGCGGTACCGAGGGCGTGCGGTCCCTTTTTCATGTTTTGCGCGCCCCGACTCGTTTTCGGCGGTACCAAGGGCGTCTTGTCCCATTTTCATGTTTTGCGCCCCCGGACACGTTTTCGGTGGTACCGAGGGCCTCGGGTTCGGTTTTCAAGATTTGCGCGCTCGGACTAATTTTCGACGGTACGGAGGGCGTCGGGTCCCGTTTTCATGTTTTGCGCGCCCGGACTCGTTTCCGGCGGTATCGGGGGCGTCGGATCCCGTTTTGAAGATTTGCGCGCCCGGACTCGTTTTCGGCGGTACCGAGGGCGTCGGGTCCCGTTTTCATGTTTTGCGCGCCCCGGCTCGTTTTCGGCAGTACTGAGTGCGTCGCGTCCCGTTTTGCGGGCCCAGAATTATTTGCGGCGGTACCGAGGGCGTCGGGTCCCGTTTCCATGTTTTGCACGCCCCGACTCATTTTCGGCGGTACCGGGGGCGTCGGGTCCCGTTTTCAAGATTTGCGCGCCCATACTCGTTTTCGGCGGTACCGAGGGCGTCGGGTCCCGTTTTCATGTCTTGCGCGCCCCGACTCGTTTTTGGCGGTACCGAGGGCGTCGGGTCCCGTTTTCATGTTGTGCGCGCCCGGACTCGTTTTCGGCGGTACCGAGGGCGTCGGGACCCGTTTTCAAGTTTTGCGCGCCCGGATTCGTTTTCGGCGGTACCGGGGGCGTCGGGTCCCGTTTTCAAGATTTGTGCGCCCGGACTCGTTTTCGACGGTACAGAGGGCGTCGGGTCCCGTTTTCATGTTTTGCGCGCCGGGACTCGTTTTCATTGGTACCGAGGGCGTCGGGTCCCGTTTCCATGTTTTGCGCGCCCGGACTTGCTTTCGGCGGTACCGAGGGCGTCGGGTCCCGTTTCCATGTTTTGCGCGCCCGGACTTGCTTTCGGCGGTACCGAGGGCGTCGGGTCCCGTTTCCATGTTTTGCCCGCCCCGATTCGTTTTCGACGGTACCGAGGGCGTCGGGTCCCGTTTTCATTTTTTGCACGCCCGGACTCGTTTTCGGCGGTACCGAGGGCGTCGAGACCCGTTTTCAAGTTTTGCGCGCCCGGACTCGTTTTCGGCGGTACCGAGGGCCTCGGGTTCCGTTTTCAAGATTTGCGCGCACAGACTCATTTTCGGCGGTACCGAGGGCGTCGGGTCCCGTTTCCATGTTTTGCGCGCCCGGACTCATTTTCGGCGGTACCGAGGGCGTCGGGACCCGTTTTCAAGTTTTGCGCGCCAAGACTCGTTTTCGGCGGTACCGAGGGCCTCGGATTCCGTTTTCAAGATTTGCGCGCTCGGACTCATTTTCGGCGGTACCGAGGGCGTCGGGTCCCGTTTCCATGTTTTGCGCGCCCGGATTCGTTTTCGGCGGTACCGGGGGCGTCGGGTCCCGTTTTCAAGATTTGCGCACCCGGACTCGTTTTCGACGGTACGGAGGGCGTCGGGTCCCGTTTTCATGTTTTGCGCGCCCGGACTCGTTTTCGGCGGTACCGAGGGCGTCGGGTCCCGTTTTCATATTTTGCGCGCCCGGACTCGTTTTCGACGGTACCGAGGGCGTCGGGTCCCGTTTTCATGTTTTGCGCGCCCGGACTCGTTTTCGGCGGTACCGAGGGCGTCGGGTCCCGTTTTCATGTCTTGCGCGACCCGACTCATTTTCGACGGTACCGAGGAAGTGCGGTCCCTTTTTCATGTTTTGCGCGCCCGGACTCGTTTTCGGCGGTACCGAGGGCGTCCTGTCCCATTTTCATGTTTTGCGCTCCCGGACACGTTTTCGGCGGTACCGAGGGACTCGGGTCCCGTTTTCAAGATTTGCGCGCCCGGACTCGTTTTCGACGGTACCGAGGGCCTCGGGTCCCGTTTTCAGGTTTTGCGCGCCCGGACTCGTTTTCGGCGGTACCGAGGGCGTCGGGTCCCGTTTCCATGTTTTGCCCCCCGGACACGTTTTCGGCGGTACCGAGGGCGTCGGGACCCGTTTTCAAGTTTTGCGCGCCCGGACTCGTTTCGGCGGTACCGAGGGCCTCGGGTCCCGTTTTCAAGATTTGCGCGCTCGGACTCATTTTCGGCGGTACCGAGGGCGTCGGGTCCCGTTTTTATGTTTTGCGCGCCCGGACTCATTTTCGGCGGTACCGAGGGCGTCGGGTATTTTTTTCATGTTTTGCGCGCCCGGACTCGTTTTCGGCGGTACCGAGGGCGTCGGGTCCCGTTTTCTTGTCTTGCGCGCCCCGACTCGTTTTCGGCGGTTCCGAGGGCGTGCGGTCCCTTTTTCATGTTTTGCGCGCCCGGACTCGTTTTCGGCGATACCGATGGCGTCTTGTCCCATTTTCATGTTTTGCGCTCCCGGACACGTTTTCGGCGGTACCGAGGGACTCGGGTCCCGTTTTCAAGATTTGCACGCCCAGACTCGTTTTCGACGGTACCGAGGGCCTCGGGTCCCGTTTTCAGGTTTTGCGCGCCCCGACTCGTTTTTGGCGGTACCGAGGGCGTCGGGTCCCGTTTCCATGTTTTGCGCGCCCGGACATGCTTTGGGTGGTACCGAGGGCGTCGGGTCCCGTTTCCATGTTTTGGCCGCCCCGATTCGTTTTCGGCGGTACCGAGGGCGTCGGGTCCCGTTTTCATGTTTTGCGCGCCCGGACTCGTTTTCGGCGGTACGGAGGGCGTCGGGACCCGTTTTCAAGTTTTGCGCGCCCGGACTCGTTTTCGACGGTACCGAGGGCGTCGGGTCCCGTTTTCATGTTTTGCGCGCTCGGACTCGTTTCCGGCGGTACCGAGGGCGTCGGGTCCCGTTTTCATGTTTTGCGCGCCCGGACTCGTTTTCGGCGGAACCGAGGGCGTCGGGTCCCGTTTTCATGTTGTGCGCGCCCGGACTCGTTTTCGGCGGTACCGAGGGCGTCTTGTCCCATTTTCATGTTTTGCGCTCCCGGACACGTTTTCGGCGGTACCGAGGGACTCGGGTCCCTGTTTTCAAGATTTGCGCGCCCAGACTCGTTTTCGACGGTACCGAGGGCCTCGGGTCCCGTTTTCAGGTTTTGCGCGCCCCGACTCGTTTTTGGCGGTACCGAGGGCGTCGGGTCCCGTTTCCATGTTTTGCGCGCCCAGACATGCTTTGGGCGGTACCGAGGGCGTCGGGTCCCGTTTCCATGTTTTGCCCGTCCCGAATCGTTTTCGGCGGTACCGAGGGCGTCGGGTCCCGTTTTCATGTTTTGCTCGCCCGGACTCGTTTTCGGCGGTACGGAGGGCATCGGGACCCGTTTTCAAGTTTTGCGCGCCCGGACTCATTTTCGACGGTACCGAGGGCGTCGGGTCCCGTTTTCATGTTTTGCGCGCCCGGACTCGTTTCCGGCGGTACCGAGGGCGTCGGGTCCCATTTTCATGTTTTGCGCGCCCGGACTCGTTTCCGGCGGTACCGGGGACGTCGACTCCCGTTTTCAAGATTTGCGCGCCCGGACTCGTTTTCGGCGGTACCGAGGGCGTCGGGTCCCGTTTTCATGTTTTGCGCGCCCGGACTCGTTTCCGGCGGTACCGGGGGCGTCGAATCCCGTTTTCAAGATTTGCGCGCCCGGACTCGTTTTCGGCGGTACCGAGGGCGTCGGGTCCCTTTTTCATGTTTTGCGCGCCCGGACTCGTTTTCGACGGTACCGAGGGCCTCGGGTCCCGTTTTCACGTTTTGCGCGCCCCGACTCGTTTTTGGCGGTACCGAGGGCGTCGGGTCCCGTTTCCATGTTTTGCGCGCCCGGACATGCTTTTGGCGGTACCGAGGGCGTCGGGTCCCGTTTCCATGTTTTGCCCGCCCCGATTCGTTTTCGGAGGTAACGAGGGCGTCGGGTCCCGTTTTCATGTTTTGCGCGCCCGGACTCATTTTCGGCGGTACGGAGGGCGTCGGGACCCGTTTTCAAGTTTTGCGCGCCCGGACTCGTTTTGGACGGTACCGAGGGCGTCGGGTCCCGTTTTCTTGTTTTGCGCGCCCGGACTCGTTTCCGGCGGTACCGAGGGCGTCGGGTCCCGTTTTCATGTTTTGCGCGCCCGGACTCGTTTCCGGCGGTACCGGGGGCGTCGACTCCCGTTTTCAAGATTTGCGCGCCCGGACTCGTTTTCGGCGGTACCGAGGGCGTCGGGTCCCGTTTTCATGTTTTGCGCGCCCGGACTCCTTTCCGGCGGTACCGGGGGCGTCGAATCCCGTTTTCAAGATTTGCGCGCCCGGACTCGTTTTCGGCGGTACCGAGGGCGTCGGGTCCCTTTTTCATGTTTTGCGCTCCCGGACTCGTTTTCGACGGTACCGAGGGCGTCGGGTCCCGTTATCATGTTATGCGCGCCCGGACTCGTTTTCGGCGGTACCGAGGGCGTCGGGTATCTTTTTCTTGTTTTGCGCGCCCGGACTCGTTTTCGACGGTACCGAGGGCCTCGGGTCCCGTTTTCAAGATTTGCGCGTCCGAACTTATTTTCGGCGGTACCGAGGGCATCGTGTCCCTTTTCATGTTTTGTGCGCCCGGACTCATTTTCGGCGGTACCGTGGGCGTCGGGTCCCGTTTTCATGTTTTGCGCGCCCGGAATCGTTTTCGGCGGTACCGAGGGCGCCGGGTATCATTTCCATGTTTTGCGCGCCCGAACTCGTTTTCAGCGGTACCGAGGTCCTCGGGTCCCGTTTTCAAGATTTGCGCGCTCGGACTCATTTTCGGCGGTACTGAGGGCGTCGGGTCCCGCTTTCATGTTTTGCGCTCCCGGACACGTTTTCGGCGGTACCGAGGGACTCGTGTCCCGTTTTCAAGATTTGCCCGCCCGACCTCGTTTTCGACGGTACCGAGGGCCTCGGGTCCCGTTTCCAACATTTGCGCGCCCGGACTCGTTTTCGGCGGTACCGAGGGCGTCGGGTCCCGTTTTCAAGTTTTGCGCGCCCGGACTCGTTTTCGGCCGTACTGAGGTCGTCGGGTCCCGTTTTCATGTTTTGCTCGCCCGGACTCGTTTTCTGCGGTACCGAGGGCGTCGGGTCCCGTTTTCATGTTTTGCACGCCCGGACTCGTTTTCGGCGGTACCGGGGGCGTCGGGTCCCGTTTTCAAGTTTTGCGCGCCCGGACTCGTTTTCGGCGGTACCAAGGGCGTCGGGTCCCGTTTCCATGTTTTGCGCGCCCGGACTCGTTTTCGGCGGTACCGAGGGCGTCGGGTATCTTTTTCAGGTTTTGCGCGCAAGGACTCGTTTTCGTCGGTACCGAGGGCGTCGGGTCCCGTTTCCATGTTTTGCCCGCCCCGATTCGTTTTCGGCGGTACCGAGGGCGTCGGGTCCCGTTTTCATGTTTTGCGCGCCCGGACTCGTTTTCGGCCGTACCGAGGGCGTCGGGACCCGTTTTCAATTTTTGCGCGCCCGGAATCTTTTTCGGCCGTACCGAGGGCCTCGGGTCCCGTTTTCATGATTTGCGCGCTCGGACTCATTTTCGGCGGTACCGAGGGCGTCGGGTCCTATTTTTATGTTTTGCGCGCCCGGATTCATTTTCGGCGGTACCGAGGGCGTCGGGTATCTTTTTCATGTTTTGCGCGCCCGGACTCGTTTTCGGCGGTACCGAGGGCGTCGGGTCCCGTTTTCAACTTTTGCGCGCCCGGACTCGTTTTCGGCGGTACCGAGGGCGTCGGGTCCCGTTTTCAAGTTTTGCACGCCCGGACTCGTTTTCGGCGGTACCGATGGTGTCGGGTATCTTTTTCATGTTTTGCGCGCCCGGACTCGTTTTCGACGGTACCGAGGGCGTCGGGTCCCGTTTTCATGATTTGCGCGGCCGAACTCGTTTTCGGCGGTACCGGGGGACTCGGGTCCCGTTTTCAAGATTTGCGCGCCCGGACTCGTTTTCGACGGTGCTGACGGCCTCGGGTCCCGTTTTCATGTTTTGCGCGCCCGGATTCATTTTCGGCGGTACCGAGGGCGTCGGGTCCCGTTTTCATGTCTTGCGCGCCCCGACTCGTTTTCGGCGGTACCGAGGGCGTCGGGTCCCGTTTTCATGTTGTTTGCGCGCTCAGACTCATTTTCGGCGGTACCGAGGGCGTCGGGTCCCGTTTTTATGTTTTGCGCGCCCGGACTCATTTTCGGCGGAACCGAGGGCGTCGGGTATTTTTTTCATGTTTTGCGCGCCCGGACTCGTTTTCGGCGGTACCGAGGGCGTCGGGTCCCGTTTTCTTGTCTTGCGCGCCCCGACTCGTTTTCGACGGTAGCGAGGACGTGCGGTCCCTTTTTCATGTTTTGCGCGCCCGGACTCATTTTCGGCGGTACCGAGGGCGTCTTGTCCCATTTTCATGTTTTGCGCTCCCGGACACGTTTTCGGCGGTACCGAGGGACTCGGGTCCCGTTTTCAAGATTTGCGCGCCCCGATTCGTTTTCGGCGGTACCGAGGGCGTCGGGTCCCGTTTCCATGTTTTGCCCGCCCCGATTCGTTTTCGGCGGTACCGAGGGCGTCGGGTCCCGTTTTCATGTTTTGCGCGCCCGGACTCGTTTTCGGCGGTACGGAGGGCGTCGGGACCCGTTTGCAAGTTTTGCGCGCCCGGACTCGTTTTCGACGGTACAGAGGGCGTCGGGTCCCGTTTTCATGTTTTGCGCGCCCGGACTCGTTTCCGGCAATACCGGGGGCGTCGAATCCCGTTTTATAGATTTGCGCGCCCGGACTCGTTTTCGGCGGTACCGAGGGCGTCGGGTCCCGTTTTCATGTTTTGCGCGCCCGGACTCGTTTTCGGCGGTACCGAGGGCGTCGGGCCCCGTTACCATGTTTTGCGCGCCCGGACTCGTTTTCGACGGTACCGAAGGCGTCGGGTCCCGTTTTCATGTATTGCGCGCCCGGACTCGTTTCCGGCGGTACCGGGGGCGTCGAATCCCGTTTTAAAGATTTGCGCGCCCGGACTCGTTTTCGGCGGTACCGAGGGCGTCGGGTCCCGTTTTCATGTTTTGCGCGCCCGGACTCGTTTTCGGCGGTACCGAGGGCGTCGGGCCCCGTTACCATGTTTTGCGCGCCCGGACTCGTTTTCGGCTGTACCGAGGGCGTCGGGTATCTTTTTCATGTTTTGCGCGCCCGGACTCATTTTCGGCGGTAACGAGGGCGTCGGGTCCCGTTTTCATGTTTTGCGCGCCCGGACACGTTTTCGGCGGTACCGAGGGCGTCGGGTCCCGTTTTCATGTTTTGCGCGCCCCGATTCATTTTCGGCGGTACCTAGGGCGTCGGGTCCCGTTTTCATGTCTTGCGCGCCCCGACTCGTTTTCGGCGGTACCGAGGGCGTCGGGTCCCGTTTTCATGTTGTGCGCCCCCGGACTCGTTTTCGGCGGTACCGAGGGCGTCGGGACCCGTTTTCAAGTTTGGCGCGCCCGGACTCGTTTTCGGCGGTACCGAGGGCCTTGGGTCCCGTTTTCCAGATTTGCGCGCTCGGACTCATTTTCGGCGGTACCGAGGGCGTTGGGTCCCGTTTTTATGTTTTGCGCTCCCGAACTCATTTTCGGCGGTTCCGAGGGCGTCGTGTATCATTTTCATGTTTTCCGCGCCCGGACTCGTTTTCGGCGGTACCGAGGCCGTCGGGTCCCGTTTTCATGTCTTGCGTGCCCCGACTCGTTTTCGACGGTACCGAGGGCATGCGGTCCCTTTTTCATGTTTTGCGCGCCCGGACTCGTTTTCGGCGGTACCGAGGGCGTCTTGTCCCATTTTCCTGTTTTGCGCTCCCGGACACGTTTTCGGCGGTACCGAGGGACTCGGGTCCCGTTTTCAAGATTTGCGCGCCCCGATTCGTTTTCGGCGGTACCGAGGGCGTCGGGTCCCGTTTCCATGTTTTGCGCGCCCGGACATGCTTTTGGCGGTACCGAGGGCGTCGGGTCCCGTTTCCATGTTTTGCCCGCCCCGATTCGTTTTCGGCGGTACCGAGGGCGTCGGGTCCCGTTTTCATGTTTTGCGCGCCCGGACTCGTTTTCGGCGGTACGGAGGGCGTCGGGACCCGTTTTCAAGTTTTGCGCGCCCGGACTCGTTTTCGACGGTACAGAGGGCGTCGGGTCCCGTTTTCATGTTTTGCGCGCCCGGACTCGTTTCGGGCGGTACCGGGGGCGTCGAATCCCGTTTTATAGATTTGCGCGCCCGGACTCGTTTTCGGCGGTACCGAGGGCGTCGGGTCCCGTTTTCATGTTTTGCGCGCCCGGACTCGTTTTCGGCGGTACCGAGGGCGTCGGGCCCCGTTACCATGTTTTGCGCGCCCGGACTCGTTTTCGGCTGTACCGAGGGCGTCGGGTATCTTTTTCATGTTTTGCGCACCCGGACTCATTTTCGGCGGTAACGAGGGCGTCGGGTCCCGTTTTCATGTGTTACGCGCCCGGACACGTTTTCGGCGGTACCGAGGGCGTCGGGTCCCGTTTTCATGTTTTGCGCGCCCCGATTCATTTTCGGCGGTACCGAGGGCGTCGGGTCCCGTTTTCATGTCTTGCGCGCCCCGACTCGTTTTCGGCGGTACCGAGGGCGTCGGGTCCCGTTTTCATGTTGTGCGCCCCCGGACTCGTTTTCGGCGGTACCGAGGGCGTTGGGACCCGTTTTCAAGTTTGGCGCGCCCGGACTCGTTTTCGGCGGTACCGAGGGCCTCGGGTCCCGTTTTCAAGATTTGCGCGCTCGGACTCATTTTCGGCGGTACCGAGGGCGTCGGGTCCCGTTTTTATGTTTTGCGCTCCCGAACTCATTTTCGGCGGTTCCGAGGGCGTCGGGTATCTTTTTCATGTTTTACGCGCCCGGACTCGTTTTCGGCGGTACCGAGGCCGTCGGGTCCCGTTTTCATGTCTTGCGCGCCCCGACTCGTTTTCGACGGTACCGAGGGCGTGCGGTCCCTTTTTCATGTTTTGCGCGCCCGGACTCGTTTCCGGCGGTACCGAGGGCGTCCTATCCCATTTTCATGTTTTGCGCTCCCGGACATGCTTTTGGCAGTACCGAGGGCGTCGGGTCCCGTTTCCATGTTTTGCCCGCTCTGATTCGTTTTCGGCGGTACCGTGGGCGTCGGGTCCCGTTTTCATGTTTTGCGCGCCCGGACTCGTTTTTGGCGGTACCGAGGGCATCGGGACCCGTTTTCAAGTTTTGCGCGCCCGGAATCATTTTCGGCGGTACCGAGGGCCTCGGGTTCGGTTTTCAAGATTTGCGCGCTCGGACTAATTTTCGGCGGTACGGAGGGCGTCGGGTCCCGTTTTCATGTTTTGCGCTCCCGGACATGCTTTTGGCAGTACCGAGGGCGTCGGGTCCCGTTTCCATGTTTTGCCCGCTCTGATTCGTTTTCGGCGGTACCGAGGGCGTCGGGTCCCGTTTTCATGTTTTGCGCGCCCGGACTCGTTTTCGGCGGTACCGGGGGCGTCGAATCCCGTTTTCAAGATTTGCGCGCCCGGACTCCTTTTCGGTGGTACCGAGGGCGTCGGGTCCCGTTTTAATGTTTTGCGCGCCCGGACTCGTTTTCGGCGGTACTGAGTGCGTCGCGTCCCGTTTTGCGGGCCCGGACTTGTTTTCGGCGGTACCGAGGGCGTCGGGTCCCGTTTCCATGTTTTGCACGCCCCGACTAATTTTCGGCGGTACTGGGGGCGTCGGGTCCCGTTTTCAAGATTTGAGCGCCCGGACTAGTTTTCGGCGGTACCGAGGGCGTCGGGTCCCGTTACCATGTTTTGCGCGCCCGGACTCGTTTTCGGCGGTATCGAGGGCGTCGGGTATCTTTTTCATGTTATGCGCGCCCGGACTCATTTTCGGCGGTACCGAGGGCGTCGGGTATCTTTTTCATGTTTTGCGCGCCCGGACTCGTTTTCGGCGGTACCGAGGGCGTCGGGTCCCGTTTTCTTGTCTTGCGCGCCCCGACTCGTTTTCGACGATAGCGAGGGCGTGCGGTCCCTTTTTCATGTTTTGCGCGCCCGGACTCGTTTTCGGCGGTACCGAGGGCGTCTTGTCCCATTATCATGTTTTGCGCTCCCGGACACGTTTTCGGCGGTACCGAGGGACACGGGTCCCGTTTTCAAGATTTGCGCACCCCGAATCGTTTTCGGCGGTACCGAGGGCGTCGGGTCCCGTTTCCATGTTTTGCACGCCCGGACATGCTTTTGGCGGTACCGAGGGCGTCGGGTCCTGTTTCCATGTTTTGCCCGCCCCGATTCGTTTTCGGCGGTACCGAGGGCGTCGGGTCCCGTTTTCATGTTTTGCGCGCCCGGACTCGTTTTCGGCGGTACGGAGGGCGTCGGGACCCGTTTTCAAGTTTTGCGCGCCCGGACTCGTTTTCGACGGTACCGAAGGCGTCGGGTCCCGTTTTCATGTTTTGCGCGCCCGGACTCGTTTTCGGCGGTACCGAGGGCGTTGGGTCCCGTTTTTATGTTTTGCGCTCCCGAACTCATTTTCGGCGGTTCCGAGGGCGTCGTGTATCATTTTCATGTTTTCCGCGCCCGGACTCGTTTTCGGCGGTACCGAGGCCGTCGGGTCCCGTTTTCATGTCTTGCGCGCCCCGACTCGTTTTCGACGGTACCGAGGGCGTGCGGTCCCTTTTTCATGTTTTGCGCGCCCGGACTCGTTTTCGGCGGTACCGAGGGCGTCCTGTCCCATTTTCATGTTTTGCGCTCCCGGACATGCTTTTGGCAGTACCGAGGGCGTTGGGTCCCGTTTCCATGTTTTGCCCGCTCAGATTCGTTTTCGGCGGTACCGAGGGCGTCGGGTCCCGTTTTCATGTTTTGCGCGCCCGGACTCGTTTTCGGCGGTACCGAGGGCGTCGGGACCCGTTTTCAAGTTTTGCGCGCCCGGACTCATTTTCGGCGGTACCGAGGGCCTCGGGTTCGGTTTTCAAGATTTGCGCGCTCGGACTAATTTTCGGCGGTACGGAGGGCGTCGGGTCCCGTTTTCATGTTTTGCGCGCCCGGACCTGTTTCCGGCGGTACCGGGGGCGTCGAATCCCGTTTTCAAGATTTGCGTGCCCGGACTCGTTTTCGGCGGTTCCGAGGGCGTCGGGTCCCGTTTTCATGTTTTGCGCGCCCGGACTCGTTTTCGGCGGTACTGAGTGCGTCGCGTCCCGTTTTGCGGGCCCGAACTTGTTTTCGGTGGTACCGAGGGCGTCGGGTCCCGTTTCCATGTTTTGCACGCCCCGACTAATTTTCGGCGGTACTGGGGGCGTCGGGTCCCGTTTTCAAGATTTGAGCGCCCGGACTCGTTTTCGGCAGTACCGAGGGCGTCGGGTCCCGTTACCATGTTTTGCTCGCCCGGACTCGTTTTCGGCGGTATCGAGGGCGTCGGGTATCTTTTTCATGTTTTGCACGCCCGGACTCATTTTCGGCGCTACCGAGGGCGTCGGGT
>CAXKVV010001122.1:0-41621 GCA_964058805.1 Schoenoplectus triqueter | reverse complement strand
GTCTCTCATTAGAAGAATATTTCGTCGGCGTTGATGTATTTTTTTTATTTCAGAGACTGTAGTTTGTATTTTATTTTATTCGACAGATTGTACTTTATTTTCTTTATTTATGATTTAAAATTGAGTTTTTTTATTTATGTTTCGAAATTAAATTCTTATAAACCTTTAAAATAATAAAATATAATAATTTTTTAAATCATCAAATAAATAAAAATATACAATGAAATAACTTAACTAAACTATTTCATTTTATTTTAAACAAATAACTTAAATAAAATTAACTAAATACTAAACTAAATTAAAAAAAACTTGAACCGAGTTTAAAACTCGGTCTAGACAGTAGGAGCTAAATTTCAAACTTGATCCAGACTAGGGGTGCAAAATATGAGTGTAATCTTATCACTTTTCGATTTTTATTTAATATATTTATAAAAAAAAATCTGTATTTTTTAGGATTTGGGGAGAGACGAGACGTGCGCTAGATCGAGTTCATTTGGGTTTTGGGCCGCTCGTTCTCACAACATAAATTAGTTAATTACAATTGAAAAAACTATATATATTTTTCGAGAAGAATTGAAAAACGGCAGATCTTTAGCCTGTTTTTGTCAAAATAAGTTGAAAATATTTTATATGATTTGACACGTAATTTTATCGAACTTTTTTTTATTATGATTGATTATATTAAAATAAATTACAAGGATTTAAGTACCTCAATTTTTATATCTCAATTATACCTTCGCTTTTTAAATTTCTAATAACTCAAAATCAAAAAAATCAAAATAAAATCATAAGATGTGATCTAGATTATTTTATTTATATATAGATTAAAGATTGTAATGATTACATATTATTTTATATAATTTCAATAACTTGTAACAAAAAATATACTAATATAATTAACTTCTGGATGTTGATTTTATAACTATTTAATTTACATAAAATGAAAGTGAAAATATAAATATTTTTAATTGTAGGAATTAAATATAATATAGTCAAATCTAAAGGTTTTATTTTGTCATTTCAGTTTTGAATTTTAAATTATTAAAAATTTAAAAAGTAAAGACATAATTGAGGTAAAAAAATTAAGTTATTTGAACCTAAAAAAATTATTATATATAAATATTAATACACACTTGTTGTAACGTAAATTCAGAAGCGAACGCATACAAACGCCAGGGAGTGACTCCTATTACTCATCTTCAATTATTTGTTATCATTTCTCATTAAATGTGCAGGTAAGGTTCATCACAACATAAGACAATATTAAAAGGAATATTAAATGTGCCTACGGGCTTGTAATAAAAAAAAGGAATATTAAATAACTGGTTTCACGTCCTTACATTTTGCATAACGTGAGTCTTTTTTTTAATTATATCTTAACAATTACTAAGTTACGTACCAGCTGATAGATGTAAGTAGAAATGTTACCCCAAGAATGCACAGGACATGTGGTAGAAGATAAGTTCAACAAAACATAAAAGGTATTTTTCTGTTATATATTCATGACATCCATTTAAATTAAATCACGTAAAATACAAAATCTTTTTTAATTTTCATAAAAAAATATAAAAGTATCTAATGTATCCATGTCAAACAAATAGAAAGTTTCTAATGCGTGATGGATTAAAAGCAAAAGGTCTCAATCTCTCTCTTTCTTAGATCCTTTTCAAATCGAAAAATTATCCATTTTGGAGAGGGCAATTTTATACATTGACTTGTTATCTTATCCATTTGACTTCATTATCCTATATTCGCTCAAACTCAGAAAAACCCTAAACGTATTTTTTTTCGTTCCTTTATACGAACAAAGGATCTCTGACAACAATAAAATTCTCGCACAATTTACTACAAAGGCAAAAAAAAACTAATCAATAATATGTTCATGAGAAACAAACCAATTTGATTAGACAATAAATTAAATTTACACCAAAAACATATTTTGAAAATTTGCTAGAGAACAAATAGCTGAAGTCAGATCAACCTTCTTATTCGAATGTGAATCTAGGCCATACCACAAAACAAGCCTTTTGTCCTATCCTTTTGATTTTTTCCTTAATTTTCATGAACTTGATTACACTAGCTATATACCAGCGCGTTGCAGCAGAATTTTTTATTTAAACATTAAAATATTATAAGATAAAAAAATCACATTTATCTAATATTAAATTATAAATTCACCAAATTATAGAGAAAACATATAATAAAGACTATATTTAATCTTGGATGAGATTTTTGCACAATATGAGTTAATGATTCATAATTTTTATGGCAAGAAAAGTAAATTATTCTAACATATATTATCACCATTAATTGCTTACCAACTAAATAAAAAAAACAAAAATTATGGAAATAATAGTATATAAGAGAAAGAAATGGAGAGAAAGAGGGGATCAATGGACACGATCACATACGTTCGATCAACCAACAATAAATATTATCCGTCTAATTGAGGAATAAAATGGGTATAATAAAAATTTACCATGACAAAAAATGGACCCTCCAATTCTTAGATGCTTTATATAATAGTATAGATATACTAATCATATAGTCCAAGCTAAGTTAGCATTTGACGTTTTTTCAAATGTTTATTTAGTATTGAAATTCTTTTGGAATTTCCAAAATTTAAAAGAATTTTTTTTATTCATAAAATTCAATTTGAAATAAATAACTTTTAGGAACAAATTTCATTCAATTTGAACTCCAAATAATTCATTTTTAATTTGACAGAAACTTTGTTTTTAAAACCGGGCCGACTTTTAATTGCTTTTTACTCTTCCTATTTGGGCCTATTCTTATTCTCTCTTTTACTTTGCAAGTTGGACCAACAGCGGAGACCGTTTTTGAATTAACTATACTTCAAAGGGGAGCATGGACCACGGGATCTCATCAAAATTCGTGCTTGGGTCGTTGGGCAGGCCGACAAAAAATATTCCAATTCCGTGGTCGGTATCTCATCCTAATAGCTTTAGGATTCGTGCTTAAGGTCATCTCATCTAGTTGATCATCTAGTTTCATCTCGGCACCTTCAAAATTTGTGCACGACAACCTAGAGCACCGATCGGAGGTTGACCGGCTGATCATCTGAGCATCGCCAAGCCTCCTTGGGTTCATATCATCGATATCCTCCTTGGCTGCATCGGTGTAGTGAGTGTCTAGCAGTGGCGAGGCATCATGGAGTCGGTGATGATACATCCACCTAGGGTTGTCAACGCAAGGGTTTTTTGTGTTTTTACGTTTCGTTTCGTATGAAACGCAACACAAACGGTATAGATTTTGATCGTGTTAGTTAAATGCAACGTTAAACGTAAATTATGCTGGTTTCATTAATTAAACACAATGTTAACGTAAATTAACAGTTTCATTTCATTTAATTATATTTTTACGTTTAGAATTCTACGAGTCTAAAATATATCCAATTACAGAGATCCTTGGTGGCCTTAGGGTTAAAATATCGCTAACCCTAGCGCGCCGCTTCGTGCCTTTCTCCTTCTTTTCTCTTCGTCTTCTCCACTCTCTCTCTGAGACTGACTCTCTCTCTCTCTATTGCATGGCTTTGTCACTTGAAATCTTGACCCGTCGGGCGATGCTTGATGTGGACAGTACTGTTTGGTCCCCTTTTCTGAGATCCTCATGATTTTATTTTCCTTTTTCCCTAAACCTAGCCAGATTTTGGCGATCTGGTCTTATTTTCAACGATTGTTGCCTTATATTCCAGCGATCTAGCATCTGGCAAAGGCTGAGTAGGCTGAGAAGGGTATAATTTTAGTTCCCAGTTGCTACGTTACTGTGAGTCCCAGTGAGGATATTGTTGTGCAGACCTCTTCGCTTCCTCCTTAGCTTTGACTACATATATCTCTTTTGTAGGGGAAAAATGGCAGAGAGGAAAAAAGAAAGAGAGAGAAACAAAGAAAGAAAGTCACAGAGAAGCAGAGATAGAGAAAGAAAGAGGAAGTGACATTGTAAGCAAACATACAATTTTAAGTTATTTTGTTGTCTCTGGTTTCATTTTTTTCAGTTTATTATTGTTGTGATTTTTTTTAAATTTTCTTTTCGATTTGCATGCAGGTTTTTTGGTGCCTCTGGTTTTGTTTATTGGATGAGTCAAGCAGAGAAATTATAGATGGTATAGTGTCTGAGCCCGATTTATCTTCAGATGAGTATGTTTAAAATTAATTGCTTGCTTGTTTACTATCACTTGAGTCACTTGAAAGAATTGCTTGCTTGCCTTACTGTCACTTAATGGAATTGCTTGCTTGTTTGCCTTGGAGGCACTTAATAGAATTTCTTGCTTGTTTACTGTCACTTGATAAATTTGTTATTATTTGCTTGCTTGTTTACTGTCACTTGATAGAATTAGTTACTTGCTTGTCTTTGTGGCACTTGATAGAATTGCTTGCTTACTTGCCTTACTGACACTTAATAAAATTATTTGCTTACCTTAGTGGCACTTGATAGAATTGCTTAGAATTGCTTTTCTGACACTTGATAGAATTACTTAGAATTATTTGTTTGCCTTATAGTATGGGGCTAGATCCAAACTATGCTCGAGATGAAATTCAAAGAATTCAAACTAATGCCCCCATTGCTGACACTCAAGATCCTGGTGTAATTATAACTACACCTTAAGATCAAGTTCCTGAACCCACTAGAAAGAGAAAAATCAGAGAAAAAAATGATATATGAGGCCTGAAAATATTAAAAAAAATGGTCCAAACTAGACCCGATGGGTTTTATGATGCTACTTATATTTATTGTGGGAAGGTTTATCAAATGGGCAATTCAAGGAGCACTAGCTCCTTGAAGCACCATGTAGAAAACGGTTGTAAGAAACTATCTTCCTTAAAGAAGCATAAACTTGATGCCTTGCAAATGTTATTGCAGACCGGCAATACATTAGATACAATTCTACTTGTATTTTCATTCATTTTTTTAGTATATATGATAGTTAGACTCTGACTTATAATTTTGATGCTTTATAGCTAGTGCAAACCCTGCTATTTGGGTATTTGATCAAGTCAAATGTAGAAAAAGTTTTGCAAAAATGGTTATAGTTCATGAGTATCCATTTAATTGTGTGACTCATGATTTTTTGAGAGTGTTCTTAAGTGACCTCTAGCCATAATTCAAGCTTGTGTCAAGGAACACTCTTAGATATGATTGCTTAAAAATTTATGAAGATGAACAGATCATCTTGTATGGTGTGCTTGGTAAGTTTGATTGTAGAGTCAGCTTTACTTGTGATATGTGGACTAATAATAGTAGACATAGTGGATTCATGGCCCTTACGTACCATTACATAGATGATGATTGAAAACAAAAAAAAGAATCATTTATTTTGCCCCTTTGTCCTCTCCACACACTAGTACAAACATTGCTCAAGCAATATTTGATAAGCTAATTTTGTGGAACTTGGACAAAAAGACTTTCAGCCTTGTTCTTGACAATGCCACTTCCAATGATGCTTGCATCAGAGAGTTATTGAGCACATCTCTGGTAATTGATTACTAACCTTAGTTTCATTTATTTTTAACCTAATTAATTATGTACTAAACTTAGTTTCATTTTTTGCAGAATGATATACTTCCAGTCGATGGCAACATCTTTCATCAAATGTGTGGCTGCCATATCTTGAACCTCATTGTTCAAGATGGTTTGTCTGTTATCTCTGATGAGATTCGTAACATACGCGAAATAATGAAGTATATTCATCATTTGTAGGCAAGAATGAAGAAATTTAGGTTGGTAGCAACACATGTATAACCTTGCTTATTTTTGCTTGTTTGTATCCAGGTTGGTGCTCCAAGCAAGAGACCGGCTTGGGATATTCCAACCAGGTGGAACTCAACTTACTTAATGCTTGAACTAGCTTTGGAACTACGTGAAGCAATTAATAGTATTGCCACCCTTGATAAGAGGTACCTACTATGTCCATCTCAAAGGGATGGGACAATTTGAATGCTTTGGTTTGTTGTTTAAAAGTGTTTTATGATGCCACAATGAAACTAAGTGGCACAAAGTGATCCACTATGGTGTGATCAAGCAGCACCAGATGGTTCCATATGTGACAGTGGAGCATGATATACTGCTATTTTATTTGTCAGTGTCAGTATTATTTTTTGAATTTTTGCTTTTGTTACTAGTTGGCTTTTGAGTTGTTCTGCTAACTTGTTGCTTATTTATCAGTTGGTTAGTAAGTGTAATTTAGGATGAAGTATGGAGAAATGATCTATTTGGCTCCTTGGATCTCAAGCCATGATTCTTCAGTGATGAACTGATGATCAATGTATTTTAATTTAGTTAATGGCTGAGATAGGTATCTGAGAATATAACTTGAGATCTGAGTTGAGCTGGAGATCATTTTTCTATGGTTGTAATCTTTGTTATTTTATTTATTGTGAAGGGAATGTTGCGGTTTGTTTGTTTGTTTGAGCACTGGGGTTGAGCACTGAGTTGAGCATTGTTTACTGGTTGATCATTTTATAAGGTTTATATCAATGTGTTTGATCAATGTATTTTGTATGGTTGGATGCAAAAATATTAAACGTTTATTGCGTTTTCAACGTTTTAATTCAATGCAAACGCAAACGCAATTTTTTTTCCTTACGTTTTTCAAACGAAACGTTGAATGCAAATGAAATTATTTTCGCAAATCAAACGTAACGGTTAACGCAAATGAGTATTTACGTAAATATTTTCAATGTTTGACAGCCCTAATCTCATCAATCGAATGGACAATAATGGTGACTTATTCCTCGATGTAACAAAAAAAGATTGGACCTTTGAGGTAAATCCATTATGTAGATTGTAGAAGAAAAAATAGAGAAATTGAAATATGTCAACCATACTGAAAGGTCCTGGAAAGGAACAAAAAAAAAGACTTAATACATAGCATTTTTTTATATATTGCGATTCCTACATAGTTCTGTTTTGTTAATGAGTGAAATAAAAAGAGAGCATAATTGTTGGGAAGTGGAAAAGCAGAAAAAAAAGGGTCTCTTGGTCTTTACTCTTTAACAGTAATCACGTGCCACCATATACTCATTCTTGTCAAATAATCAATGGGCTGGATTCAGTCCCAGCTTTGCTTTGTACACAACAAAATTATTTTCGCCTCTTTTCTCTCTTCTTTTTTTGAATGCATTCAGAGCATTCTGTATTATTTGATTTATTTCATCACGCCATCAAAAGCGAGGTGACCACTTTGCCCTTTGAGAATAAAAAAATTTGCTCCTTTTTTAAGAAATACAATATCTATGTCATCGGTGACATGATATCGATATCGATATGCTTCAACAAACAGCTCTTAAGGGTATGCAAATTGCAAACGGTAATGGACCAAGGGTATAACAGCTAGCCAAATATCAACACTTCAGCTGCATCGATTTGTGCAAATTATTGCGGATCAATAACCATTTTTTAATACCTTTCAACTTAAATACAATCTTGGATAGAGAAAGTTAAAATTCGGAGGTTCAATTGATGAATTAAAAGATAAAAACCTAATTGTGAATAATTTAGAATAAATTCTGCATTGTGCAGTAAATTCGTTTATTTGAACATAAATTGGAAGGATGCTGAAAAAATAATTCATGTATAATAGCATTAGTAAAACCTTTGTTACTACATCACAATAAATTATCATTTACCAAAAGAAGGTTACAATATACAAGAGCTGATGAAAAGAAAGAAATTAGCAATTTGTTTTAATTTTATAATATTTCTTTTTTCGAGAATTGGTCCGTGACTAAGGAAGGAATCAATGATGAAAAATGGAGGGTTTTTTCTAGAATAAAGTTCTGTAGGTCGTAGGGAAAAAAAAAAGAACAGACGCGCAATGAAATGACATCCCAGCATATGAACACTGTTCTCTGTATTTTCCCAAAATAATATTCGCCCTTTAAATTAATTGAGGGGCGTGCAGTTGTAATGAGAATATAATTCTAATCGTGTAATTAATTCCAAAGTTGAAAGATTCACATGGAATAGCACTTGTAATATTCCACAGAATACTTCGTTCCAGATGAAACCAGGAAGAATATAATTCCACTTTGTTGAAGACAATTATCCCATAGCAAAATAATCCATCTTTTTCTCTACGCCGCTCCTTATATGACGCCTCAAAATTTCATCTTGGCCAGTATTGTGTTCTTAACAACCCATCAGTATTTGGAAATGTGCTTAACATTGATTACAAATTTTGTTTTGTTTAGGTACCAAGCATAAGAAAAATGACGCGAAATTGAGCGGTGGTGTTGGGTCGTCCAAATTCAAACTCCCCAGGTCCCACAAAAGGAAAAAAACGAACAAATTAATCTAAATCAACCACAAGTTTCAAACAACTCATTGGAATTTTCTTGGGGTAAATGCAGACCTACCCATAATGATAATGTCATAAAAAAGTGATTGTGTTTGTTCCAATGTCTATTAAACTAATAGTATCTGTACCATGCACGATATGGCTGGCTGATTATTATTTACCATGGGTGGTGATGTGTGGACCCGGATCCACTGTCGCGCGGCACGGTGCGGCGCAGCACATGGTCCGTTCGATCACTTTGAGATTCGTGCTAGTACTTTAAAATTCGAGTTAGCACGAATCTCGAAGTGGTCGAACGGACCACGTGATGCGCCGCACCGTGCCGCGCGACAGCAGATCTGGTTCGGTGATGTGTATGTATGAATAATGATAATTATATATCTTTTTCTTTGTACTTAGAATCTGCTTTGTGTGGAATACTAGAATATAAAACCGTTTCTAGCGTTCATAATTTTTTTTCTTCTAAATAATGGATTTAAGTTCCTCTTGTTCAAAGACTGTTATGTTGAACTTTATATCTATCATCTTCTACACAAAGATTCATTATTGTCATCCGTTTTTTTTTCTTATCATTCTACTTCATATTAAATGAATTCAAATATTTTGCTAATTTAGTATGGAAATATGTCCCATGTCAATAGACCTGATATATTTTAAGCTATCTTACTTCACTATATATGGGATTTTATCGGTGTAACTAGTGTATAAATTCAAAATTTTCAATCTAAAACACCAAAAAGATCTTTTATGTAACATAACTGAACCAAATAAAAATTATAAATAATACCGGTATATCTTTGAAGCGTGCTTGAGTCACCAGATGGACAGAAAATGATTGAGAGATGAGCACAATACTAAGAGACTAACTGAGATCTCATCCAATGTAATCCACCAAGAATAACCCACAAACAATTTCTTTACCTCTTGTTAGCGTAATTGAGAGTGTTCTTCTTGATCCTCTAGTCATTTTCCATAAATTATAACTCTTAGTTATGATAGAAAGAGTTTTCAACACATAAGATAGTCAAAATAAGCGCGACAAAAATTAAACATAACTTTCGTGGTTACAAAAATAACTTGTTAGGTTTCTATTAGGGGAATGACCCTTATTTAACTTTTTCAACATGTGGAATGGTATTTTTTTAATATTTTGAAAGAGCTTCCACTAATTTTGGATAACCAAAACTTATCGATTTTCAAAAATACGCTGAACTTTTCATAATTAACTAAGAGAAAAAGTGGAGATAATAAAAATATTAGATCATGCTCCACTTTATATATCCTACCCTCTTAGTAGTCAAAGAAAGTTCAATAGTGAAGAGTAGGTTCTAATTTTAGTCATAACAACATATGACTAAATTCTAACTTTCCCAAAATAGTATAATTCAAACCTAATTATGTCATGTTAATATACAGTTAAAAACAACATATAAACTTTTGTAAAACTCTTCCATTTGAACATTATTAAATACTTTAATAAGTTTAATAATTATTTATCTCATATTATTTGATATGTCCAACACATCAACAAATCAAAGAATATTTATATGCTTTTGTTCATATACGGTGTGACCCTTTGGGACCTTATACACTTAGTAATGAGATTAAAACACATTTAATCATCATAGCCACAAACGACACCTAACAATGTGCATTGTAACTCCTAAGCAATACATATATAATTTACACTACAAATATCTTGGTCCTGAAGGATGATAATTGTTTCCAACTCATTTCATGTCATATGATATCCAATGTCTTATACCCCTAGGTAGTCATAGGCCATCAAATTGTCTAATTTTGGGTTCTGATGCTTTTTAAATGATGTTTATTTATTTTTCTCTCATTTTCATAAAGCCTAATATTCAGTTTATAGGCTCTATTTCTCTTCTTATGTGTTAATTTAATTCATAATCATATCACACATGTTATAAATTATTCTATGATTAATTTATACTATCCAATAGTATAAAATCACTCATATATTAATATCATATGAATGACTTCTCTTTCAATCTTTTATGGTATGAATCTTTGAGATCCCATCATGTTGGCAATGAAATTAAACCCTTTAATTCATTGATCAATAGTACAACTAGTCAAGGTACAATGATTATCCAAATAATGTGGATGAATATGCTAACCAAATCGTGATCCTTGAAACATAAAAATATATTTTATTTCAATTCTTTGTCACATGATATCTTGATAATTACAAAATAAGAATGTGTCATCCTTTACTAATTATTCTTTTTTTAATTTTCTAAAGATTAATTATGATATGATTAATCATTAATTATATTGCATGCACAAAATTTATCTTCATCAAGGGGCCCAAAGATATCATCATTTATATCATATATAAAGAGTAATGATATTTTGATGTATATTGTTCATCCGCATAAGTCATATACACTGTAATAACTATATGTATAACTCTCGATTAAAGTAGTGTTGGACAATACCTACCGTGAATGTATCTCATATAGGAATAATAAACATCTCAATCTTAGAATTTAAGACACAATAAAATATCAATGACACATAACACAGTCCATATGATATTTTTTTGGGTCTATCTAGTGCTACACAATTCCTTTGTATACACTTGTGTGGTTAAACCGATAACTTCTTATCGAGTGACCTATAAAACTTAGTCAACATCTACCTCACCCACTGATCTTATAATAATCAATTAATGTTCCTTACTAACTATCAAGATCAGATACATTTAGAGTAGTCATGTTTATTTCATTAGTGGAGTTCTACAATTCAAGTCATTAACCCGAATCATCCATAAAAATATGTTAACTTGAGGGGAAAAATGATATAATCATCAGCTAACAAACTTAATAAGTCATCGAATGATTGGGTGTAGGACACATATCACTAACACAACTGAGATCTCCTCCAATGATATTCATCAAGAATAACCTATAAATATTTTCTCAACCTCTTTCCAGGGTAGATAGGAGTGCTCTCCTTGATCCTCTAGTCTTTTTTCATAAATTCTTACTCTTAGATATGATGGAAAGGGTTCTCAACATATGAGATAGTTAAAATGAGTGCGTAAGAAATTTAGTAGAATTTTCGCGCTTAGGAAAATAATTTATTAGGTTTTTAAGTCACAATTGTATTCTAAGTCGTCCTTAAAACCCAAAAAAGGAAGAGGTTGATCAAGACTGACATGAGAGGAAACAATAAAAATATATTTGAAGAAATAAAATATATCCAAAGAGTTTGTTTTGGATAGAAGTATTTGAAGGATGGCGATCCATGTACCAGAATTATGATTTAAGTGTTAGAGTCTCATAGTACTGTAGTAGAGTTATATATTTCAGGTTTTTAGTTTCTCAGTTCTTAAATTTTAGGATTTTTGGGTTTAGGATTAAGGATTTAAAAATATGCTTTATAACGTAAGTTTATTATACTCTTTTTATTATTTTTTTATTATTATTATTATTATTATTATTATTATTATTATTATTATTATTATTATTAGGATCATCATCATTATTATTGTCATGTTGTTGTCATCATTATCATTATCATTTTATTTTATTTATGTTTATTTAATTATTTTTTACATCATCATCATTATTATCACTGATATTTGAGATCTCTGATCTTATGCTTTCAGATTGGGTTTTATTTCTAGACTACCCTAATTTATTTGGGATTAAAGGCTTTGTTGTTGAGAGTGGGTTCTAACAAGTGAAAGAATATTTTTCTATATTTTGGAAGAGCTTCAACTAATTTTGGACAATCAAAATTTATCGGTTTTCAAAAAATTGACTGAACTTTTCTTAATTAACTCAGAGAAAGTGAAGATAATGAAAATAGTGGATCATGCTCCACTTTTCATATTCTACCCTTTTAAAATAATTAAAAAAATACTGTAGTGGAGAGTGGGTTCTAATTTTAGTCATATTAATATATAACTAAATTTAAACTTTTCTGAAATAACATAATTCTCATCTAATTATGCCATGTCAATATACTATTAAAAAATAATATATGAACTTTCTTAAAACCTTTCTATTTGAACAATATTAAATACTTAATATATTTAATAATTATTTATCTCATATTATTTGATATGTCCAATACATCAAGGAATATTTATAGACTTTGTTCTTATATGATGTGTCCCTTTGAGACCTATATACACTTATCAATGAGATAAAAATAGATTTAATCATCATAGATTACAAGTGATACCTTGCAATATGCATTGTAACCCCTAATCAATACATACATAATGTACGCTATAAATATATTGGTCCTGGATGATGACAATCATCCCTAACTCATTTCATATCACATGATATCCAAAATGATGCAAGATAAGAATGTGTTATAGTCATTTATACACTTATCTATTTTTTATTTGTGTATTATATATTTTATTCTATATAAAAATGTTATATATTTTATTCTATATAAAAATGTTATATATTTTTCATACTTGTATCTTAATTTTTTTAATATTAACATATCATCCTATCCGCGTTGTATCCGACGTCAACACTCGTTGACGTCGTACAACATAGATTTTAAGGTTAATAGTATTATTTTAGTAAAATTTGGGAGGCGGAACCTGAATGTTTGGGTATCAAAACATATACATGATATATTAAATTTGAACTTGTAATAAAATTATTTTTAACTTGTAATAAAATTATTTTTAACTTTGACGCTACTGAATGTTTGGGTATCAAAACATATACATGATATATTAAATTTGGGAATCACATCTTGCTACTATATTTTTTCTATGGAATATTTGTGCCACAGTTGCAGTGTGTCTATATAAGTGGGATCTATATTATAAACATCTCATATTTTTAAAATTTTATAGGGGCGGAACCTGAAACGATCGATAGGATGTTCAGGTCAAATTAAAATTTAATTTTTATCATACGATTTTTGATTTTTCAATGAACGAGTGAGTACTCGAACGCTGGTTGACGCCTACCTTGTTTGCGCCCTGACCGTTTAGAATGATCTAACATACTGTATTTGTTTTGTCAGGTTAATATCGTAGCTATTTATGACAGACGAGGGGATCCATTAAATTTGAGAGGCTTTGTTGGTGTACGTTTGCCAATACATATAATAATGCAAAAACTTTTTTATTTGTTTTGTCCGTGCTTTATATTTTGTAACAATGTTCTTTAATAATATAATGATCTAAAATATAATTAATTGTAATGGATTTATAATTTTATTTTAGTTACAAAGAAACATATTGCATGCTCTTCTTGCTCACAGACAAAATCATCACTCTTGACACGCGTTAAGCTGAAATATCCTTGATTAGTTCAACTTTTTTTTGCGACTATAATTTATACTATATCCAGATTCTCTTGATTCTAAAAATATTGATATTTAATATTAATTTTATTATAAAAATAATATATTTTACTTAAATATAATTTATGACTAAGTCAATCAGAAGGAATTTAAATTTTTAAATAAAATTAATTTATTATTTAATAAAATATAATAGTTTTTCTTTTTTGAGTATGATGTATAATGCTTATTTTTTATAAAAAAACTTAATAATAGTTGATATTTAATTTATTTGATATATATATTTTTTATAAAATAATTATATTTAGCATTAGTTTATGATAAATAAATGATATATTTTTACTTAGATATAATTCACATATAAATCAATTATAAGGGTTCTTAAATTTTTAAATAAAATAATTTATTAGTTAATAAAAAATAATGTATAAAATATAATAATTTTCTTTTTTGAGTAAGCATGTACAAAGCGAAGTTTTTTTTATAATAATATTTAATAATAATTGATATTTAATTTATTTAATATATATCTATCTTTTTAGACTTCCTATAAATACATGATGAAATTTTAAAAATAAAATGGAGATGAAAAATGAGTTTGACTTAAATCTGAATCATGATTCTTATAAAACTAATCAATATTAATTATAGATTAATATATATATATATCATTATATATTATCTAATAATAAATAAATAAATTCCTATTTATCTAATATAAAATAAATTTAATTTTATAAAATTAATTAATATTAATTATAGATTAAAATATATATTTCGGTGATTACATATTATCTAATAATATCTAATAATAAATAAATAAATTTAATTTACCCGTGCTTTATAATATAATAATATAGATATAAATATAAATATATTTGGGGAGGGCGAGGGTAGAGGTGGCAATCGGGCGGGTCGGGTCGGGTTCGGGTTCGGGTCGGGCGGGTCGGGTCAGTTTGACTTTCTGGAAGAAATCGGGTCGGGCCGGGTCGGGTCAGGGTCGGGTCGGGTCGGGTCAATTTACATGTTGTGTTTTTTCAGATCGTTGATAGATTTCGATTGGATTGAAGGCCATTTGATCTCGGGTCGGGTCGGGTCAGGTCGGGTTCGGGTCGGATCGGGTCAGTTTGACTTTCTTAAAAAATCGGGTCGGGTCGGGCGGATTTGTCGGGTCGGGTCGGGTTCTGCCACCTCTAGGCGAGGGTAGGGGAGCAGGAATCTGTCAACTACAGAGCACGACGTTATTAAAAGAGTTAGTGTTGCACTTGCACCGCAGTATATACCGTAAACATTTCATAAAACCGATGTTTCTTGATCTCCCCACCCGTTTTTCCAAAGCATCACTTCTCTCCTGCTGTCTGCTGCCCGGAGAACCAGCCATAAATTCTGTTATTCTCAAATTGCAAACTATGCAATTAAGAAAGAAGTTTCAAATTACGAGGAGGAAAATTATTCTATTTCAATATGATTTTCATCAACTATAATTCTATAAATCTTTCGTTAATTATTTATTCGTTCAGCTTGTCAACTTAAAAGTTCACATGATGTGTGAAATTATTCTTTTACAAAAATAATAGTATGGGCCTTCTAACAGAAAACTTCATCAATGATGATTCAAAATAAAATTAATATTTAGGTCCGGCAATTTAGGAAAATTTGAAAAAAAAAGAAAAGAGAAGAAGATAAAAGAAGCCGGCACCAACCAAAAGGAAACGACATTAGTACATTACTATAGAAGAGAGTAGTCATCAAAAGAGGGCAAATTCTACGGTAGGGGCTCCCCTACCATGTAAGCATGCTTATATGGTAAGGCCTACCAATAAAAAGTTTTCACTTCAATAATTAACTTCTTAATATATAACAACGATTAATTGCTGATTACGAGTCATTATTATTTCCTATTCTTTCTCATTAAATGCATTCTTCTTATAGAAGGCATCCAATGTATTGATAACAAAAATCTTGTTTCTAGTAGACAAATAATCTTTGTATTATATGCGCATGTAATAAATATTATCCAAAGTTTAGTACATGCATGCAAATGCATTATAAATTTAAACTGCATATACTTCTAAGTTAAAGCAAGAAATTAAAAATAATTTATATTTTTGGAAATGAAATAACTATATGTTCTTATATAATGTTTTTTATTTTTTTATTGTTTGTTAATGCTATTTTAAAATGATACGCAAATAATGAATTAACTATAGATTGTTCTGTATTCAATATATTAGATCTTTTTGAACTAGCTAATTTTTTTCATAATTTAAACATAAGAAAAGTTTGATATGTTAAATCACATAAATTAATTTCATGAACAAATTGTTACGGGACTAGGAGTAAACTATAATTTGCTAATTATACAAATGAAAATACTATCATAACCAATAGTTAAAATTTGCTTTTTATGATAAGAACGCATTTAATGAGAATAGCGGAAAATACAATGACTTGACGTTAGTAATTAATTGCTGGTCTATGTGGAAAAGTTAATCCAAATGAAAATATTTTATTGGTCGGCCTTACCACATTTTATTCATACATGGTAGGGGAGGCCTTACCATAGAATTTTCCCCAAAAGAGACCACTTATTAATTATTATTATACACTGGCATTGCAGCTTTAATCTACAGTGGATATTATATTTTCTATTTCATGCCAAGATTATTAGAGCCTAAATAAACAAAAGTCCAAAACTTACAATTAATACAAATAACAGACTAAAAACGGGTAGGCTTGCAAATGAGCGAAAACAAGAACAAAAAAAGCAACCGATACATACCCCACTTTTCAGAACCGTATCCTCAAGCATCAGGAGAATGAGAAATGTGCCAGCTTCATATATTCTTGGAAAAGATTGCGTATCCTCTGTATAGTACTGTACAGAATACAGTGGTCAGTTTATTTGATCTGAACCGTTCAAAACATTCAGCACGAATCTTGATGCTGCCCAATAATGTAGCAACTACAGAAAAACTGCCCACTATACACTCTGGAGTGACTACCACTCTTCTAGAGGAAGTGAACTCCCATTTTTCATGGCCATTCCATACAACCGTACAATTACTGGAACATGATAACATCCCACACGGCACTAGCACCACCGTATCATTTTATTTTCCCCCACCTCTAGAAACGACCCGTTTGGTCTGTTTGGGCGTAAATGGACAAAATACAAATTATATATATATAGAGTAAAAATATTATGAGTTTAACTCAAAAAATATATCAAATTATCTCTAAATTTTAATTTATCATGTTCATAAAAATTTTTATATGAAAATTTTGTGGGATGCAAAATTTAGAGTGTTTTGAGATTTTTAAGTCACCGTTTTTAACTTTTAAAAATGATGTTCAAATATTAAATATTTTTAGAGCTGATTTTTAAAAATTAAAACGGTGACTTAAAAAGCTCAAAACACCCTAAATTTTTATATTCCACAAGATTTTCATATAAAAAATTTAATGAGTATGATAAATTAAAATTTGGAGATGATTTGATATACTTTTTGAGTTAAACTCACGATATTTTTACTATATATATATATATATATATATATAATTTGTCTAGTATACTTCCGTTAGCATTTCAACTTGAAATGCTAACAAATTAAATTTTAATTTTTTATGCTCAAAATTTTAATTTAAGTGGCTAAATAAAATATTTATATCATAATCTTATAGTATACTAATTTTTATTGTGTTTAGAGTTAGTTTACTATACTTAATGATTTTTAGAAAGTAAGATTTTTTGACATATAATAATAATTATTTTTTTATTATTTGAAGGCTATCTTTAAAAAATCATTAAGTATAGTAAACTAACTCCAAACACGATGAAAATTAGTATTCTACAAGATTATGATATAAAAATTTTATTGACATACTTAAATTGAAATTATGAACATGAAAAAAGTAAAATTTGACTCGTTAGCATTTCGGTTGAAATGCTAACGAAAGAATGCTAGATAAACTATATATATATATATATATATATATATATATATTTATTTATAGTTATGCTACAGTCAGTCGAGAAGTATGAAAATATTTTGTACTTCACATCGTATCTCTCATTTCTGAATTTAAAATACCGATCCGACCATTAAAAGTGTTCTCCATATTGAAATATGTTTGGAGATCAAATTTTATATTTTTTAGAATTTTTTTTGAGGGGATGAAAATATACTGAGTTTATGATTTTTAATAAAAACGATTTTTTATTCCTCAAAAAAATTGGAAAAAATTCTAAAAAATATAAAATATGACGCGAAATACAAAAATATTTTGTACTTCGCGTCGTACCGAAGCATAACTATAACTATATATATATATAGTGGAGATACCGTGAGCTTAAGCTCACGGAGGCTTTCCGTGAGCTTAACTCAAAAAATATATCAAATCATTTCGAAATTTTAATTTATCATTCTCATTAAATTCTTTATATGAAAATCTCATGGGATGCAAAATTTTGGAGTGTTTTGAGGTTTTTAAGTTGTGGTTTTTAATTTTTGAAAATCAGCTCTAATAATAATAATAATATATTCAATACTTGAACATCATTTTAAAAAATAAAAAATGGTGACTTAAAAAGCTCAAAACACTCCAAATTTTTGCATCCCACAAGATTTTTATATAAAGAATTTAATGAGAATGATAAATTAAAATTTCGAGATGATTTAATATGTTTTTTGAGTTAAGCTCACGTCTCCACTCTCTCTCTCTCTCTATATATATATAATCCGACTACGATGCTTTGTAAAGCACAAAGGCGTTGTGTGCTTTGTGTTCTATTTTTAATTTCAAGTTATATATATATATATATATATATAGAGAGAGAGAGAGAGAGAGAGTTTGGCTACGGTGCTACGTGTAGCACGGATGACCCGTGTGTTACGGATCGTTTCTCCGTCTTTAAAGTTTAAATAGTCGATCCGACCAATCAAAATATTTTTCATATGAAAATCTATTTAGGGACCAAATTTTATATTTTTTAAGATAGCTATAAAATCACTTGATTTAATTATTATGAACCATTCAAAAGAAATTATTTTCTAACTATCTTAAAAAATAGTACAAAAATCCTAAAAAAATATAAAATTTGGTCTCTAACTAGATTTTCATATAAAAAATATTTTGACCCATCAGATCAACCATTAAAACTTTGAAGATAAAGACACGGTTCGAGAGAGAGAGAGAGAGAGTAACACTAGCGTGCTTCTAGGAGCACAGAGCCCCTCCGTGATCCTAGCTCAAAAAATATATAAAATAATTTTCAAATTTTGATTTATCACTCTCATTAAATTTTTCATATTGAAATCTTATGGAGTATAAAAATTTGGGGCGTCTTCAATTTTCTAAGTCACTCTTTTCAATTTTTAAAAATCAACTCTAAAAAAAATAATAAAATATTCAATGTTTGTACATTATTTTTAAATTTTGAAAAGAACAACTTAAAAAAATCAAAACATCTCAAATTTTTGTACCCCATAAGATTTCAATATGAAGAATTTAATGAGAGTGCTAATTCAAAATTTGGATATCATTGATATACTTTTGAGCTAAAATCACGGAGAGACTCTGTGCTCCTAGGAGCACGCTGGTTTTACTCTATATATATAGAGAGATGAAGACTAAACTACAATGTTGCACGGATGCACCTGTGCATCGCGTCAAAATCTCAAAATTCAAGTTGAAAATGACTGATCCAAACCGTTAAATTTATTCTCCATATTAAATTCTAATAGAAAATTAAATTTTATATTTTTAAAAATTTTGTTGATATTTTTTGGGTCAAGAGAAAGTTGCTTAATTTAAGGATTTTGGATCGTCCAATAATGAAGATTTTCTTCCTACCAAAAAAAGTAGAAAGTAAATTTAAAAAAATATATAAAATTTGATTTTCTACAAAAAAATAATATGGAGAATAAACTGAATGGTTTGAATCGGTCATTTTTAACTTGAATTTTGAGATTTTGACGCGGTGCATAAATACATCCATGCAATGCATTTTGACACGGTGCACATATGCCTTTCCCCCCCTCTCTCTCTCTCTCTCTATATATATATATATATATATGAATACAAATATAAATATAGATATATTTTAAATATTAAATGATAATATTATATATCATTATAATTTAATTACACATTATTTTTTGATAAAATTAATAATTATAAAAATTAAATACTAATTATTATTATATTAGTGGTTCAAATATATGATAATTAAAAAATATAATACATAAATATAAATTAGATATAAAACTAATTAAATTAGTATAATCAAATATGTCTTTGAATAATCAGATGATAATATCGAATACAGATACTTTCATATATTATCGAATATTGATGATAATAAATAAATGATACTCCAAACTGTTTTTATCGGTTATAATTTTTAAATACGTACAAAGATATAAACATATTCAAATATGATATAAATTGAACATTTTTTATTATGTTTTAAATCAGAACGCAGATAAATAAAAACAAAGAATTTACTATCTATTTACCCCTTAGTTTGAAGCGAGCGATTGAAGCTATTGATTTCCCTTCCCCCTCAACCTTTCCAAATCTCCCATCAGGTACACACACACGTTCTGTTGATCTGTTCTCTTCCTTCATTTCTTCTCTCAGCATTCAAATCAAATCCCTTCACAAAGGAGAGTAGGAGTAGGGCTGTACAAAAAAGCTCGGGCTCGTGGCTCAGCTCGGGCTCGGTTCGAGCTCGAGCTAATCTGGCTCGAGCTAAAATGACTCGAGCTAATTTGTCTCGAGCTAATCTGGCTCGGTAGTAAAATGAGCCGAGTTTGAGTTGAGGTCGGCTCGGCTCGTGGCTCGACTCAGCTCGAATAAAAAATAGTTTATATATTTTTTTTGCCGAACTCTAATCCGATAACTCCTCTCTCATTATCTCTCACCATCTCACCATGTCAGCGGCTTAAGGACGTCTCTTACTCACTCGTAATTAGATTCGTATATCTGACTCGATAATTTTTTTTTGGTTCATCAATTCAAATTAATGCAGCGAAGATGTCATTGAAAATATAGTTTGTTGATATACCAATTTTGTACCAATTTTTATACCAATCTTCTAGATGTACCAACCTTATAATTTGTAGATGTACTAAATCTAAATATCAAATTGAGTCAACGCACATGCATTGACTCGTGAGCCAGCTCTTGAGCTAGCTCGAATAGTAACGAGCCGAGTTTGAGCTAGGTTTTTCAGCTCGAAGCGTTTCACAAGCTCGGCTCGACTCGACTCGAATTTTCATGAGCCGAGCTTGAGCTAATCCCAGCTCGACTCGACTCGTTTGCAGCCCTAAGTAGGAGAGTGGCTTTTGTTACCTTCAGCTTTTATTCCCCGCTTCCGTTTCTTTCCCAAAGACGGGCTTCAAGTTTATTCCTCCCCTCTGTTTCTCCCTCTCTCTCCCTTTCTCTCGGAACCCACCCCGGTGTTATTCCTTTTCGAACCAAGCGAAATGGCGGTTCACGCTCGGTATCCGTATGACCTTCTTCTCCTCGACAGGTATCTACCTCTCTTTTTTTTTTCTCTCTATCTTATATTCCCATCTCTACCGATCATGCTCTTCTAACGACGCACCCAAACTGTTGTTTCATCTGCGCGCTTCACCGTTTATCTGTTTTATTTGCCTTATCTAATCCACTCGTTTTTATTGGTTCTCGATTTTTTTTTCAGAATTGATCATCAAGAAAGCAAAGAAGAGAGGATGGATTTGCGATTCTCTGATTCAGGTACTTGGATGGAGATCTTTGTAACTCTTGGTTATTGGCAAAATTAAGAATTCATGATTCTTATCATACAATCTTAGCGTGCAGTGAGAGAGAATTTGGGGAAGAGAGCGAGAGAAGACATGATGGTGGCGACATCTCAGTTTTCTGGACAACTGCTCTTCCCTCAGCCTGTCTCTGGGACCCACTATTCAGGCCTTGTCTCGACCGGTCTTTGCCTCTCCTTGGATGAACAGCAACAATTTCATTTCCAGATGAATCATACTACCAATCCGAGTATATGTACAACATTAAGCAGTGAGTTGGCTGCCCAAATTGCACGCCACAATAGTGAAATCGAACAATTTCTCATCCAACAGGTTTGTTCATCTCTTCTCACTCTTATGCAATAAACCGCTGAACTTAATAATTGCATATGTTTTACCCCCATAACATATCATGGGCATGGTAATGGTTCCAAAAGGAATTAATCACATCCTGTCATCGTGCATACATTGATACACATCTTTCGAAAACGCCAAATCAACACTGCATAGAGGATATGAAAATATACATATTGCAAGGGCATAAGGGCATATTTGCAAGTTTCTTCTCCTGCGATTTGTCTCACAAGCTTGTCTCTGGGTCCCATTGTCAGGGAGAACAGCTCCGGCGAGCGGTTGCGGAGAAGCAGCGAAGGCATTACAACGCCCTCCGACTCGCAGCGGAGGAGTTGGTTGCTTGTAAAATCAGGGAAAGAGAAGCTGAAATAAACCGAGCGGCTCATCGAACGGTTGAGCTGGAGGAGAGGTTGAACCAACTCCGGTCCGAGTCGGCAGCCTGGCAAACCAAGGCCTTAGCCGACCAGGCCACAGCCACCACTCTCCACGCACAGCTCCAACAAGCCACAGCACCCGCCCAACGAACCGTAGATTCCGAGACCGGGTCGGCCGAAGATGCCGAGTCAGGTTTTTTAGACCCAACCCGAGCGGAACCGGACAGGTCATGCAGAGCTTGTAGGCTCAGACAGGCTTGCGTGGTGGTATTCCCATGTAGGCATCTGTGCCTTTGCGAAGGATGCGAGGTCGCGTCAAGCAGCGACGGCGATACGTGTCCGGTCTGTTGCTGTGTCAGAAGCGGCAGTCTCAAGGTCTTTTTCTCGTAGTACTAAATAAAATTAAGAAATATTAAAAAAAAAAGAAATTTGAAGATGAATTCGGACAAGTAGGAAAGGGAAGCGGATCCGCTGTCGCGCGGCACCGTGCAGCGCAGCACGGTGTCCGTTCGATTATCTCGAAATTCGAGTTAGTATTTTAAGATTCGAGTTAGTACGAATCTCAAAGTGATCAAACGGACACCGTTCTGCGTTGCACGGTGCCGCGCGACAGCTGATCTGATTCCGTAGGAAAGAGGGAAGAATAGAGAAAGGGGATTTTTTTTTTGTGAGCTTTATGTTGGTTACAATTTACAAACAATTTTTTAAAGGTGCCTAGTGTCTAGAGCTTTGAAGTCTTGCTAGCTGTGAAAATTGACTTCATATTTTGATTCTTTTGTTGCTAGATCGTTCGGTGAATTTTTCTTTGCTTGTTGCTGTGAATAGACTATTAATAAATGTTGTTACTAATTTTCGGCAGTAAAATAGAAAAAAAAGTATGTATTTTGCTTGAAATTTTCAGAATCTTTGTCTCCAAAGTTTATGTAGTTTTAGCGGATATATGTATTTCGGGGTTAATTTTTTGATGCGGAATTGTGCTATTTTCAGAATTCTCTGCACTTTAAACACCTAGGCTATAGAGATTTAAATTCTCGGCTTGGTACTATTTCTTATACCAATTTATTATATTACATCATATTTTTATTGGAATACGGTCGTTAGCATCTTTCATTATTCTGGCAATAATTTAAATTCCAAAAGTCAGATAACGATAGCTACACTGCTACGATTATCGTTTTGTATTTTTTTAAGTCAAACAAATAATTGTACAAAAAGGAAGTGGTAAACAGAAGGAAAAAGAAACGATATTGAAGCGTGAAGGAAACCTAAAACAGATGAAAAAAATATCTTTCTATTTCTTCCATAGCTGCCAGCAGAATTCTGAATGCATATTATGTTGGATGTGATACATTGGAAAATGGAACCGATTTCCATGTTTATATTTCCCTTTTTTACATGAATTATATATGGAGTATAATATAAACTTTCTATGTATATCAAGCGTCCACCTCCCTTGTTAAATTCCATTCTAATTGTGTCATTGGCGCTGCGCTGTCAATTGATTTTCAGTAATTAATAGATTGACTGGTCATACTCATGGCGTTGATAGCCGTTGAATTGAAACAAAAGATGCCTGGTAGAAGTGCAGAACGATCCGAGGAATAAATGAAAATTTTCTATTGCAACTTTGGAAGCTTTAAACAATCCACCACGGTCCACGGAGGAAGGTAAGGCGAACGGGTAAATCTTGAGGGGGAAGAAGAAAAGATGAGCATCAGAGCATGGATGAGTGGTTTGTCCTCCTTGGTATTGTCTGGGGCGGTTACGGCGACCCATACGCTCCTGTTTTGCGCCTTTTGTCTCTTGCACCCGCTAATTGTCCGTACGGTTGTGCGTGCCTTTTAGAGGGACGCATCGGTTCACGCGCACTCCATGTATGACTCAATTATTGTTCTTACTGTGCATCCTTTTCGCCGCGAGGCCCGCGACTACCGCTTAGCTTAACTGTACTGAATCAATGGTTGCGTTTTGGCGGGAAGAGCGCTATACACTGTAGTACTACAGTGTGGGTTTGATTGGTTGATCCGTTGATGCGTTGATGGGGCATGAAAATGAATATGATGCTCATTCCGTACAGCGTGGAATGCAACCGACCGTTGGATCAGTAACAGACGAAAGGGATGAAATCGTCCTAAATCACATGACGTTGTCTTCGACGACTCGGTTTGTTTCTTTGTTGTACCAGGGGAAAGGAGATCGGATCCCTTTTCTGATATTAAGTATTGAACCCTGTCACACACCTTGTTAAACACCTCGCTATCAGCCCATCACATGCGAAGTCGCGTGATGGGTTAAATATGGCGGGAGTGCTCTGACTGTTCTTGATCCCCTGCGTCTGCTTCTGTGTGTTGTTTCCAGTTTCTACTTGTATGTGATATTTTCTAATTACATAAATTTGTTAATTAAACTTCCTGTAATTGTAAGGCATGTTACATGCCGACATAGATTTTTTTTGTGGAGAGGAATATATATTACATATCCATCTTAATCTACAAATTATTAAATGAAAGAATATATCTAATTAGATAAATTACAGTCACTGCTTTATCGAAGTTCATAAATTGCATCCAGCGGAAAAAAGTTAAAAATATTGAAAATAGAATTTATAGAATATTATATTTTGATAACTCTATCTTAATAGTTCAAATAAAATGGTGAAAAAAGCTGATGCAAACCAAACCCACTGCGGAACAATACGGATTGCTAAATCAAATGTTTTTTTTTTACATGGAAGAAAAGGAAGAAATTATAAACAAGTGCCAAACTAGGGAGAGTTTCTACCAAAATTTGTAGCTACATGGTTGGATACACCTAGAAAGTTTGTTGAGGTGCAAATCCAAACAAATTTTCTTAGTTTCGGCCTTTCGGGGGTTCTCTGGAATAGTTTGTCTACTGTCCCCATTCAATCATCAATGAAATTCTCCACCCCCACTAAAGATTTATTTGGCACATGATGGAATTGAAAAAAATTGGAATAAAATAGTTATTTCGACAAATTAATTTGTTAAATGAATTTTAGACTAAGTAAAAAAGTACGGAAGAGTGTTAATCCAATATACCAAGTTATAGGTGGTATACCCGTTTAGTTCTCGTCGGAATAGCGATTATTATCTAATTATGTTGTATTATATTATGATTAAGATTTATTATTATGTTATTATTATGATTATGATTTATTATTATATTAATATTATAATGATTATTTATTATTCATTATTATTATATTATATAATTATAATAATTATTGTTATTATTATATTGACATCACTGTTAGTATTATTATTATATGATTAATTTTATTATTTATTATTATTATTATTATTATAATATTATAATGATTATGATTTTAGTATTATATTATTATCTTATGATTATTAATCTAATTATATTATTATGATTATGATTCTTTATTATTATTATATTATTATGATTTTGATTATAATTTTATTATTATTATATTATTATATTATGATTATGGTTATATTATTATTACATTATTATGATCATGACTATAATTATTATTACTTATTATTATTATATTATATTATGATTATAGGTATGATTATATTATAATTATATTATTATTATTATTATATTATGATTATGATTATAATTATATTATTATGATTATAATTATTTATAATTTTTATTATATTATGATTATAATTATATTTTTTTATTATATTATTATATTATTATGATTATAATAATTATTATATTATGATTATAATTATAATTTTTTTTATATTATTATATTATTATGATTATGATTACGACCATGATGATTATTATTATCATGAATATGATTATTATTTAATTATGTTGTATTATATTATTATATTATTAGAATTATGATTATTTATTATTATATTATTATAATTATGATTATAAATATATTATTATATTATGATTATGTTTATATTTCTATTATATTTTTATGATTATAACTACAAATATTATTATTTATTATGATTATGATTATGGATTATTATCATTATTTTATTATTATTATTATTATCATTATATCATTACTATTATTATCATTATTATTTTACTATTATTATTATCATCATCATCATTGTTAGTATAATAATTATCCATATTTTAACTATTCTGATTAACAATTGCCAAACAATATTTTCACTCTTCCGAATAGTCAAGAATACCACTCTTTCAAAAATACACTATTCTATCACTCTTCCAAAATTATCACTCTTCCCCATGTTATTCCTTAATTTGCCAAACGAATCCCAAATTTGTAGTGTTCGGGTAGATGCGCAGCCCTTTGAACCAAAAAATTAATTCGGAAGGTTTTTCGGGTTGTTGATTTACATCTGGATTCGTACTTTTAACAAACTCCGAGGTCCGAGATTCACACTTTTAATGATCATTATGAATCCCGAAGCAAAATCATGTTTTGCGCGCCCGGACTTGTTTTCGGCGGTACCGAGGGCGTCCAATCCCATTTTCATGTTTTGCGCGCCCGGACATATTTTCGGCGGTCCTAAGGGCGTCAGGCCCAGTTTTTATGTATTGCGCACCTAGACACGTTTTCGGCAATACCGAGAGCGTTCATATTTTGCTAGAATTTAGTTTAAATAAGTAAGTACACGAACATGCAGAATTTTAGATTTTTCGGTGCACACTTCAAACAAGGATCTTGCATGTGATAAAACTGAACCAAAATCATAGATCTAGACTAAACTATTGTACCTTTGATGCGTGAGTCTTCGGGGTAGTCTCCTTCTCGCTCGATTCGCATCGGTACCCGCAAAGACATCAAGTGTAGGCGCCCTCCAAGGTATCCACCAAGGCAGCCCACTATCCGATCTCGAACGCACTTACTAGGATGCTAGGGAGACTCTCCTTGATCTCCTCCACACCATTGTGATTAAACTCCTTTAATCTATGTAAAAAATCTGATGTAAGATGGGTCTCAACACATGAGATACGCGATAGAAATTCAGCAGAGCTTCCGCGCGCGTATGTGAAAGATGAATGAGTTTCTTAGCAGTCTATGCCTCTTTTTATTGAGATCCAAGGCAGGAGACTCCTCTCCCATGTCCCTAGGTAGTTTTCCCACGTTCTAGAGTGGAGAACATCCCAAAACTGCAAAGAAATGGCTGAAAACGTGACAAAATAGCTCCCAACTTCAGCCTTCTCTTCTACCCACATTTTGGCATAACCACCCACTACTTTAGGCCATGTGCAGTCATTAGAAGGGCCCTAGTTGGGCTTCATGCGTCCAGAATAGTGAGGTGTCTTGCACTATGGGTATTTGGGCCGAATGAAAGTCGAATGGGGCAGAATTGGGTTGTCTTTGCATCATTTTCATGTTTTCAGCCTATTTATCAAACAATTTGATAAATATAATTAATTAGTAATTTTCTGTGACTAAATATCTCATGTTTAAGACCCGATTTAATATGTCCAACATATTAAATAATCAAGGAACGAATAGAGGCACAATCCTTTTGCGGTGTGACCCTTTGGGACCCAAATTATTTAGCAATGAGTTTAAACCCTTTAATCTCATAGATTGTGAGTGACACCCAGCAATATGCATCACAATCCTTAAATAATTCAGATATGAGTGCGGCACTTATATCCCGGTCCTAGGCAACGACTATTGCCAAATGCTTATTCTATGTCCTATGATATCCCGAATGTTGTAAGGCAAGATCATGTCATCCTTTGCAATGTATTCGTATACTATGTGCACCTAGTTGGATATCATCACTCCCGTCGACAAACGAGAGAGACATCGGTGTTCTTGTCTCATGCATCCCCTTTATATAAAAGACGTACACCGATATAAAGCCCTTATGGCTGCCAGTTACGGACAACGTTAGACGATATCCACAAATATAAATCAGACATATAAAATCATTTGTCTCAACCTAAGAATTAACATCCAAATGAAATACTAATGACATCAAACACAATCTTTATAGTATTTCAACATGGGTCATGTCCAATAATATGTCCAACATACTATTTGTGTAATTAAGTCGATAACCCCTTATCGAGTGATCTGTGAAACACGATCAACACTTAACTTACACATTAATCCATTTGCTTTAATTATTGTTCCTAGGTAATTAACGGATTATGGACTTTTAAAGTTTTTTATTATAATCTTTATATATATATATATATGTTTCACATTTGAAGTCCAACTCAAAATATAAATAATGAATACTCAAGGAACAAATAAAATATCAAATATATCATCCTTTTACATGAAACTAAATGCAATCATCCAATGATTGGCTACTAGATCACTACAACCTAACAATCTCTCACTTGAGCTAGAGCCAATCAAATATACAATCTCCATGCATAAAAGAATACAACTCTAACTAATTAGGGCAGCCCGAAGTACATCCCCATGTACATGACTCATGAAAACTCTCAATGCCAATCACACATAAATTTGATGCCCATTCCAGCTGTGTGCATCGAGTGTTTGGCCTGAGATAAGGGCTTAGTCAGTGGGTCGGCTGTATTCGCCTCCGTATCTATCTTACAAACCTTGACATCACCCCGTTCGACAATCTCGCGAATTAGGTGATATCTCCATAAAACATGCTTTGACTAGCCAAAACCAGGTTCTCAAGAAAAGAAAGAAGCATAGAAGCAACAAGTCCAGAAAGAATAAAATTGAAGAATGCGAATAGGGCAGTCCCGAGACGATTACCCTTCAACACTTCATCTCCAAAGAGGATTGGGAGAAGTTAACCCTAGGTCAAAAAAAAGGAGATATAGATGAAGAAACAAATAAAGAAGAAAGCGAAGAGATCTGGGGTGCTTCGTGCAACATGGTATATTCTTCCCATGATGAAGATATACCAACATTAGAAGAGATGTTCTTCCCAGACGACGAAGGGGAGGCAAGCACTTCTGGGACCAAGAATGAAGAATGCAAAGCTGTGCTCCGATCCGGGACTTACGTACCCGAGAGGCAAGCTCCTAAAGAGTCTGATAAGGGAAAAGATAAAGCCCAGAATAAAGGTAAAGAGGTTGAAAACCTAAGCAAGAACCCAGAAAAAACCCGGTCAACGGGTGAAGAATACAATGTGTTGACACATCTGCGTAAGATTCCAGCATTATTAAGCATATTTGACGCATTGATGATGTCACAAGACCTAAGAGAGGTATTAATCCAAGCCTTGCAAGATCCCGAGAAGTACAAGTCATACTTCATCGAGCAAAATATGCAGGAAGCCCTATTCACCGCCAAGCGGGCCGCTTGCATAAATTTTACAAATGACGACCTCTTGATAGGTACCGTCGATCACAACCGCCCGTTATATATCACCGGAAACTGCGGTGGACAAAAGATTGGCCGTATTTTGGTCGACGCAGGGTCCTCGATCAATATTATGCCGCTCAAAACCCTGAAGACCATCACCTTAGATGTGAAGAACCTATCTGATGAAAAGGTGATCATTCATGGCTTCAATCAAAACTCTCAAAAGGCCCTAGGAGCTATAACTCTGAACATACAATGCGGAAGCCTAAAAGCGCCTACCAAATTCTGTCATTGACGCTGAAACTTCTTATCGGGCGTTGCTGGGTCGCCCGTGGCTTCACAGCAATCAGGTCATACCCTCTACTCTGCACCAGTGTCTGAAATACATTGAGAATGGTAAACAAAAGATAATTGATGGAGATGTCAAACCATTCGGGGTGCATGAGATTAAATTCAATGACGCCCAATATTTTCTGCCCAAATCTGCCACGGCGCCAAGCCGACCAATAACAAAAGCATGTCAGAAACCTTTCAATAAATGCCCTAAATTTGATACCTCGTCCGGAGAAGAAGAAGAGGTCAAATTCAATATTAAACCCCAAGGTGTTCGAACTTAAAGACCCGGAAGAAAGTCGGTGAGGAAGTGGCTTTCCACTCCAAATAGGTGGCTACATATAAAACCCAAACAAAGCCGAGCGAAGTCAATTCAAGTGATTCTGAGGAGGAAGTCATTTTCAACTTTAAACCTGCCAATACACCTCGAATCCATATTACAGAGGCAACTTCAGGAAAAGACTCTGAAGAGTCCGACGACTCGGGCAACATTACCTCGGGAGAAGAATCTGACCGTGATCGTCAACCCTGGGAAGAAGAATCAGACGAAGAGATCATCTATCACATCCTCAAGAAGCCATATAAAGGGCCTGAAACAGATAATGAAAGCGAGGAGTCATTTATGATCAATATGGGATCCGGCAGCGGAAGGGATAACCCGGTTAGGCCAAGGCCTTTAAGCGAAGAACGCTCGTGGCGGGAGAATTTTGAAGCTCGCATCTGGAACATAATTGATGAAATGAGGCATCAGGTTGAAAATAATAGGAGGGAAGTATCCGAGCAATGGGAAGTGATGCGGGACATCAAAGTGCAACACAATGAGATCATGATAATGATTGAAAACTTGCAAACCACGATATATAATTCCGGGCTACTCAAAGAAATAACGAGCGAACCCCGTGCCGAGACCCCTGAAAGACAAACACCCGATAGCGGTAAACGGGTAATTGTCATAGTGGATGAACCAGGGAAAGAAGAAACGAAAGTTAAACAATCGGCCGTCATGCAAACGCTCAAAGCTAAGAAGAGTAAACCGTACTCTTTCCTGAAAAATAAAACAGCTCGAATATTTGAGCAGGCCCTAAAGAGCGGATTGACGCTTCCCGCTTGTAAACGACCCGCGGACATAGAGAGGGCCAGCGAAGGTGAATTCTGCCCTTATCATCGCATACTGGGTCACACAATTGAAGAATGCTGGGTATTCAAGGACCTTATAGAAGAAGGGCACAAAGACGGAACAATCCAACTCCCGAAAAGCTTTCAACAAGACCCAGCTTCGCATAACTCGAATAACAAAGGCAAAGGGGTTGCCTATACGATCTCGCATACTTCCGTACCTAGCAAACCCAAAGTGGCGAAACGAAGGCCAATTAAAAAAATCTACCGCTCCAACTCAGTCATGAATATTGAAATAGAAGAGGAAATGGCAGCTGTTAAACCCATAAAATTTTGACAGGCATTAAGATTAAACTAAGCTCGCTAAATTCCGTCGATAAACCTTAAGATAAAAAAAAATGATAAATCTCTGTGAAGTTAATTTCAATCGAAAATAATGCTTAAATAAAAATAAGTTTAACACTTAAAAATATAAAAAAAATAATAATAATAATTTTACAATTATCAAGCCATATGACCGAAAATATATATAAGTAATAAATTCAAAAATATGATAAATGAGTAAGACGTCTATGCGTGAACATACATATATATATAAAAAAACGAAAATAAAATAAAAATAAAGGAATTAAACTTGAATCTTAAGAACAAAATAAATTATTAAATGTACACTAAATTAATGAAATCTAAATTGTATATTAAATTAAAGAATATGAATTTTATAAATATCGTTGAGTTTAATAATCAAATTTGTAGGAAGATAAATAAAATATCAAATGAAATTTTTGAGAATTCATGAACGCACGATAATCTACACGGTGTCGGTCGCAGAGAAGTTCGGATTCATGCCACACCCACTTTTTTTTCTTTTTCTACAGTCATTACTCAGGACTTGACTTTTCTCTGACTTCCTCACCCGCTCTCTGTGATTTATGTCCCGTCTCACACTTCTGAACCCCTATTTCCTTCACACTCTCACGAACCTCTCTATTTGCCTCTTCTTCAGAATCCTTTTTATCCATGCAATTTTCCTTCTTCCTTGGTCTTTTAATAAGAGAACCCCCTCTATTTTATCTCCAGCATCAATACCCTCTCTCTCACCACCACATCCTCCTAACACCATCATTTTCAACTTCCTCACACTATCTGACAACGCATCACCTCCTGTCTCCTCTGCAGCGACGCGACGCAACACCACCTAACACCTTCTCCGCGCTGCCGCCCTCACCTCACGACTGACCAGTCACCTTGGCCCTCACCAGAGCCGTGCATTACCTCATCCCCGACCTCCTCCACTCAAACCCGTTCCGCAATAATAGACCCGAGCCAGCCCCAATACCTCTATCTGATCCGGTCAGCAGGACAACCACCAGACCCTGCCCCTTGTCTCCTTGTGATTTACTGGTAAACCATAGTAGATACCCCTTTTACTTTGAAATTTTGCTTGCTTTGTGTTGTGATCTGATTTCTAGGTTGGTTTTTGAATTGTTGGTTTGGTTGATGCTGAACCTTGGGTTGAAGGTGCTTGCTAACCATACTGATGCTAGTTGGATCGATTGTTGGTTCATTTTATTTCTGATATCACTAGTTAATTTGACTATTGGCTCAACTCATCCCTAGTACTATCCGAGGTTGATTGATTCTACTACTTGCTTGCCCTTGCTACATTCGGTACTAGTGTCTGGTATTGTTGGTCCCAGAGTTGGCCTTTGCTGACCCTGAGTTGTTGCTTTGACATGTCACTGGTTTGTACTTGGTTGCTGATTTTCCGACTTACCGGTTGATTTCCACCCTTGAAACCATTTCGTGTTGCCTTTATGGTACTTGGAACTTCTGATAGGTGTTGTTGTATCAATCAATTGTACAGCCCTGGTCTTTCGTTTGCCTTGGTTGCGTGAGTTGCTCTCTTGTTATCTTTGTTGGTGGTATACTCTGATTTATGCTTTAATTTCTTGTTGCGATTTGAATTTATGCTGGCCCCTTTTTCCTTGACTAAAATAGACTTGGGTATTTGGCTGGTAAGAACCTAGGAAATCTCATATTTGGAAATAAATGGGAAGTCAGCACCTGTAAGTGGCAAAATTTTCTTAATAAAAATTTATTTAGCTAAATTGAATGATTAAAACACCAACACACTTATAAGATAATAACTTTCTTTAATTTCGTTTTGTTTTATTTTTCGTTTACTTTATTTTGTTTAATTCTTTTATTTCATTTTAGTTATTTTATTTTATTTTATTTTAAAACTATTTTCTCTAACTTAATCTAGTAATAACACTTTTATAAATTAAAATAAACTACATAAATTAAAAACATCGTAAAGATAATAATTAGGATATAATTTATATATATTAGAACCTATATTAATCATTTCTCTATTTGTAAAATAAATAAAAGAATAATAAAATAAAATAAAATAAAATAAAATATTATATATATAAGCTATATTAATCAATTTCCTTATTTAAACAGAATAATATTAATAAATACATAAACATATAAATATAGTTAATCAATTCCTCTATTGTAAAAAGATAAATAAAAGAATATTAGAATATAATATTAAATATACTACATATTATATATTAATCAATTTCTTTATTTTAAATTAATAGAAACTAATAGTTAAATCCACAACCTCGAGATTTAAAATAAAGAATGAACTGTGCGACCCTTTTTCGCGCGCCGCCGCACCGCCGCCGGGCGATGGGTTCTGCGGAAGAAGGACACGGAGATCCCTCCCGAGCGTGCATCTGCTGGGTGTCGGCCGATTCTGCCGTTTAGAGATATTTGGATGCACATTCAGGGGGTTTTTAGTGATTGTGAGTTCTTGTAGATTCCGGTGGGCGCAAGCCCCCACCGTTAATTACCCTGGGCTACGAACCTCGAGGCACCTCTGGATCTTTGAAAGAGAGAAGCAAATAGTATAGTTAAAAGATGGTCAAGTGGTCGTCTAGGTTTATAAAACGGGGTCTACGGAAGATGAACCTACAAACAGATCGGTTCAATCTATGGAAGACAAACCTACAAACAGATCGGTTTTGTCCTATGGAGGACGAACCTACAAACAGATCGGTTCAGTCCATGCCACCTCGAGATGTAACCTTACCTACAGACCAGGTTAATCTCTTCATAGGGGCTTGAGGTGAGTCTACATACAGATCGACTCGACCCCCGTTGATCTAGAAGATAAACCTACAAACAGATCGGTTCAATCTTAACTAGTCAACGACCAATCACACAAAATACAACTCGAAGCGCTGAGCCGGTTGATCTTGAGGTTGGTAAATCAGGAGAAGGGTGGATATGGCCCACGTGTTTCTTCTCACCGATCTTCTAGACCATGAATTCGAAGCACTAAGCCGATTCATAAACCTAGGAAACACAATTGCACACAATGTCAAACCTGAAGCGCTGAGCCAGTTCAGCATTGAGGCATGTGTAAGTGAAGGAACCTACCTACAGAACGGTTCACATTCACTGTTTTATGGATGAATCTACTTACAGACCGATTCAATCTCACAGTCTCGGGAAATGAACCAGGAAACAAACTCATCGACGGATGAGTTCAGTCTTGCTAGCTCAAATGGTCATGAATTACTTGTTCATGACACCGAGTCATTAAAATGTCGCTTTGCTCGGACATCGTAATGTTCTTCTTCTTCAAAGTCGACATATCTCTCCATGCTGATGTCGTAGCTTTGGTCAATCTTCAGCGAGCGTCGAGATGTTCTTGTCTCAACTAATCATTCTATACGTTGCATTACTTGTGCAAAATTACTATGTTGCCCTACACCTCTTGTGTGAGCGTATTCAATCATGAGTTACTTGCTCATGGCAGCGAGTCATTAAGATGTCACCTATCTAGGACATCATAATGTTCTTCTTCTTCAGAGTCGACATATATCTCCATGTTAGTATCGTAGCTCTGGTTATTCTTCGTCAAGCGTCAAGATGTTCCTGTCTCGACATATCTCTTCATGCTGCTATCGAAGCCTTAGTCATTCTACGTCAAGATGTTCTTGTCTCGTCGTATCTTATTATTCTTCATTAAGTGTCGAGATGTTCTTGTCTCGACGTATCTTCTCATGTTGCTATCAAAGCCTTCATCACTCTACGTCAAGATGTTCTTGTCTTGACATATCTTCTTCATATTGCTATCAAAGCCTTAATCATCCTACGTCAAGATGCTCCTGTCTCGACGCATCTTTTCGTGTTGTCATTGCAACCTTATTTATCCTCTGTCAAGATGTTCTCGTCTTGACTAATCATTCTAAATGTTATATCATGTGTGCAAATACTCCTTATGTGAGCATATTTATTCATTTCTAAAATGCACAAAGTCTATTATATAATATCTTCCATTATTATTTTTTTTTTATTATAAAGATGCATTTATTTATTATTATTATTATTATTATTATTACTATTATTATTATTATATTCTTATTACTATTATTATTTTTTTATTATTATTTTTACTTCTTAAACTCTATTTATCTATGTAGAAAATTATTTACAAAAATAATAGAAAAAGGGGTAGCTATTAATTAGAGTTTTATTTATATTTTTGGGATTTTTATAATAGCTAAAGTAGTAAAATTTTATTTTTTATTATTTCTAAACTCTATTTATTTTGTAGAAAATCACTTACAAAATACTAGAAAATAAAATGGCTATGATTTTTATTTGTATTTTTAAAATGTTTATAATAGCCAAAGTAATAGAATTTTATTATTATATTCTATTATATTGAAATACTATTCATTATGTAAGAATCATTTACAAAATTAAAAGATGGTTAGCTATACTATTTTACTATTATTATTTTTTATTATTATTATTTTTTATTTTTAATATCTATAATAGCTAAAAAGAAATCATTACTAATATTCTATCCTATTTATTATACTATTCATTATATCTATTTTTATTATTTCTATTTATTATCTATAGAAAAGTATAAGATTTTTATTATTAGTTGAAAATAGTCATAAGAGATGAAATTCATTATGTTTTTATTACAACTATTATTTTTATTACATTTTATTCATCAAAAGTATTTTTATTGTATATTTGTGTAGAAATAACAAAAGAAATACAATTCATATTATAAAACTATATTATCATTCTTTATTATAAAAGAAAATGTATTTTACTATTTATTACCATAGTAGTATATCTTTTTGTATATTTTGTGCTATTTTTTTATTATTCTTTTTACAGAAAATATCAACATAATATCTATTATTATTATTATTATATTTTTTTTTATTTATCAAAGAATATAGCTAATCTCATTATTTACTATAGTATATTACTATCATCATTATTATTTCATGGAAAATCACTTGAAAAATCATTAAAATATATCTAGTTATTATTTATGATTTTTATTTGTATTTTTGGAATTTTTATAGTATTTAAAATGACAAGTCAAAATTAGGTCAAACATATCAATATAGGTAATGTTTTTGCTTTTAAATTGTTTTATCATGATTATATTTCTAAAACTGGAATATTATTGTATAGAAAAATAGTATGAAAAATAAGAAAATTTTAGAAACAAATTTGAGTCAATTTGGAGTTCAAGAACATTTTCAAATCATTTATTTATTCTATATTATTACTATTCTGTTATTATTTAATTACTGGGCCTAATCTGGGCCGTCAGATTTACATTCAGATTATCATATACCTTTACTTCATTATAAACTTATTTGGGCCGCTGGATCTGTTCCTGAGATTAGTGCACACTAGATGAAGGGCCCAGATCTTTATTTATCCAATCAGGCCTATTCATTTGATGATGGATCACTTGGGCCGTTAGATCTACTTTGAGATTCACTCATCTGAGATGAAGGGTTTAGATCAACTCCTTCCTTTTCCCTTAAGCCGCGGTTTATAACTGACGTTGGATTCCTTTAAGATGTGTTTTCGCGCATCAAATCTCGTGTTCATGCGCTGAAAGTCGTGCACCTTCGTCTTTCTGACTGTCCCGTTGACTGTTGTGCCGAGATTCGCGCTGGAAGCCACTCCCGACGACCGGAGCTCCGCCCTTTCGATCAGATGAACCTAGCAGCATCGCCTTACTCTCAAGAATCTTTCTATCACTCCTGATTGAAGATCGGTATGGTGTTCTGGCATGTACAAGGGTACCATTTCTGGTACAGTGTTCAACTCGGTATCAATTGAGTTTCCGACTACAAATTCAACTCGATTAATCGTCAATTCTCATAATTAATTTTCTGTTATTGATCGTTTATACCTTCTAATCATGTTTGTTAAATCAATTCCTTATGGATCCTTCGTTTATGGCCTGATTTAACCTTGGTGTTGTTTAATACGGTACCGATCACGTTTGCTCAAGAATTGTGTACCGGATTGCCTTTGATTACTATACCTTCTTGCGCTTTGAATTGATTGTGGGTGTAATGACAACCACTCAAGCCATGGAATCAGGAGGATTAGATGATCCTACTACTGATTCAATACTGAATTGACTTTTATATTCCGCGATGAATGGGAGAACTGTATAGCTCTACTACCAATCTCAATTGTGTAATCAGATGATAGAAATAAGATATAATAATTACATGAAGTTCAAGCTAGAAGCTCAGGTCTTTGATTATCCAAGTTTCATAACTGATTTCATATGCAGTGCTGGCAGTTCTTGAAATTCAATCGAAAAATAAAGATGGAGATCAAAGAATTCAAAAATAACTACAAGAATCAAGATGCAAGATTGGAATTGAAAGAGAAATAGCAGAATCATGTACTGTTCATCTCAAGAACTAAGTTTATTGCACAATTCAAAGAAAATCTTCTCAATTACATCTCAAACTCAGAGAAATACATACCAGTGGCTTTGTAGATGATGAATGGAATGTATAACAGCTTTTAATAGGCCGAATTGAGAGACTTTGGTTTGAAACAAACCAGGGCTACTATCAATTGGCTCAATTAACTCCCTTTTTACTCTTTCCTCTTCTTGCTACTAACTGCCAGGTTATTCTCTCTCTTTCTTACTTGTTAGGATTCTTCAGAGCTGCAATCTATCTAATTCTATGAGTTTATATAGGCTAAGGGTATGAAATTTGCTAAATGGTGATTGGTTGGACCATTAGCACTTGGATCACGGCTTGGATTCAATCTCCACCCTTGGTTCAGTTTAGATCAATGGTTGGGATGTATTTGTGCTTTCTAATTACTCAATTGAGTCGGCTGTCAATGGTTAGGCCGTTTGAGTTAGTTACAAAGGTTCTTTTATTCACTCTTTTGCCATTCTCTTGACTTAATCGGCCTTCACTCACTTTGGATCATTCCAGAACCTTCTCCACACTTGGCCATCACCAGAGACCCCTCCTAGCCACTATAAGAGCCTTTACACAGTTTAAATTTCTTATTTCTCCATTTAAGCCCGATTTTCCACTCAATCACCATTGCTATCACTCTTTCACCAATTCATTCAATTGCAAGCTTTTTCAGCTTCCTCTTAGCTTTAGTAATTGATCTAGTCTGTCTCTTGCACTACTGGTGTACTCCATTGTCAAGTTTGAGCTCACTGTTCTTCCTCCGGTTATTGACTTGGTGGAATACTGTTGTAAAGCTTCACAAGGTGTTATCTTTGTTAAACCGTGAAATTTAATTAAGAAAATAATGATAATTAGGATAATAATTCAAATGATTTAACATATTTTAATAAGTAACTTAACTCAAGATTTAATGGAATATATACATATATATATATATATAAATATTAATGAGAATCGAAAATTTCTTAACTTTCAATTCAGATACAACATAACGAAATAAATTATAGAACTAAAACATATAAGCAAATTAATAATCGCGTAAAAACCAATTGAATTAGGTCAAAGAACTATTTGTTAAATAAATATAATCGGAACATTTATAATGATTTCTAATTTAACCCTATTGGATTTAACAACTGAACGGAAGGGAGTACCATGACAAAGTACTGAAATTTCCTAAATTGAATAATTAAAAAGGAGTAGGCAATTGATTTCCACACCCATGACCACAAAATTCTGCCACAATAGATCTCAATGCCCATGTTTCTCTCTCCTCCCCTTTCTCTCTCTCTTCTTTAATGGCAATGAATGCCTCTGCTTTCCTTTCTCCCTCTTTCCTGTACCGTCATTTCCCTTCCCCCTTTTCCTTTCTCTCCCCGCGATACCCATCACATCACTTTTTTTTTATCTCTCCGTCCCTCATCTCTCTCGTTCTCTATCCCTCCGGTTCCGTTGCTTTTCCCCCCGAGCCCACACCTCCTATCCCATCGCCCGCCTACCTGCCCTTGACAATTTCGGTGGATCTCACCCGTCACTCTCCCTCTCTGTGACCGAGACCATGCCTGTGCTCTCGTCAGCTCATTGACAAAGGGACCCGTCCATCCCTGTTGTGCTCTATATAGGGCAAACCTCCTCTCTCTCTGGTCTTTTTCCCCGTCTGACTCTGTGATTTCGATTTCTATCTACCTCTCTCCCCTTTCTCAAATTTTTTCTTACCCTCGGGTAAATCTGTGGCTTTCCTTTGTGAGTTTTGGTCTCATTGAGGTAGGAGACGAGGTGGATTGGTGGTGTTGTGACCTCTTTGAACAGGTTCCTGTCTTGTTTCCGCCCCGTGCCCTCACTGTCCCTCTGCTGTCAGTTGGTTCCGCCACTGGTAAACCCTAGTCTTGGCTGACTTTCTTTTTAAAGATTTTTTTTGCTTGGCTTGTGTAGCAGTTGCTTGTTTTGAGCTCTTATTTGGGTCATTGACTAAATTTGGCCTGGTTTCGCTTAGTTGCGTATCGACCTTGTTTTGCCTTGGTACACTGGTACTGTCAGTACCAGTGAGGCGAGGCTGGTGCTGGTAACCTTGCCTGCACAACCCCTTTTTGTTTGTGGGTTGACCTGATTTGCTGGTTTCCTGAAAATCTTGGGTGCTATTATCTGAACTCTGATTACTGGTTGCTAATATCCGATATGCCTATAAAACTATTAGTAAATTTGAGATGGGATGTGCCTTGGCTGTTTTGCTGGTACTTATTTGGGTTGAACATGTTGACCTAGTGGGGTTGGGATGTATGCTGGTAATTGATCTCTGATCTGTTGTTGATAGTTGGCTTGTGAGTAAATTGGTTAGTGAGTTTTAGCTTGCCTGATTTATTTTCTGGGTTCCCTAGTGTGCTACCCCTATACCCTCTGGTAGCCCTGAAGTGAGGCCCTGGTACACTGGTACCAACAAGTACCAGTGAAGCGGGGTACTGCCCCGACCTTTTTCTGTGTTTTCTGGTAAATACCGACCCTTGTGCTTGTTGGATTTGTGCCCTGATTTGTCCTACTGGTACTGATTGCTTGTTGATGTGTTGAATTGTTGGATGGTCCTCAATCTGTGATGGTTAATTTCCGCATGATATATTGTTGGGCTGGTTTGGCCTTGCGATTTTGTTCTGTCAAGCGGATTCAGTTCTGTTCCATGTTGGGCTTTCAAATTATGGCTTGGATAATATAGGGATAATTGGAACATGACTAATTTAAGAGTTGTACTCTGTTGGGCCTTAAGTTAAAATTGAGGAAATTAAAATGGAAATGTATGGTTAGGCCCATTTAGAGCAATCAAGAGTTAACATAAATTGCTGGGCCGCAGAAGGATTTTCTAATATGCAAAAAGACCAAATTAGGATTTTGCACTAAGAAAATAAGGCCCAATGTTAAAAATCTAAAGATAATTAAAAGTGCTTAATTTAAAAATATGACTAATAAATTGGAAGCCGCCCCGAAAGGTTTGGCGGTACCCATTACTAATAACGTAAACTGAAAGACGGGAAATGATTATATTCCCTGACTGCCCCCGATTCGGGATATCGGTGCATTGGCGCCAACGATTTGGTAGTCAGCGTATGATCCCGAACATTAAAACACCAACACATATTAATATAATAACTTTCTTTATTTGTTTTTGTTATTCATTTTTTTTCTTTATTTTATTTTATTTATTTCTTTTTAACCTTTTTTTTATTTATTTTATTTTTATTTTATTTTATTTTTATTTTACTTTTAATTTTAAAATTATTTTTCTAACTCATAAAACCTAATAATCAATTTATCTATTATAAATAAGAACAATATTAATTATATAATATTATATATTAATCAATTTCTCTATTTCTAACAAATTAATTATCCTAATTATAATCAAGTCAATTAAGGATAACATTAAGTTAATTTATTTAATTTAAGTAAATTAAATTAGTTACGTTACTCAAATAAATATAATCTCTAAATTTTAAAAATAATACTAGTATAACTAAAATAAAACATAATCAAATAATAGATTATAAATAATTAAGAGTTATAAAATAATAACTTAAATTATAATAATAATTTAGATTTTTAAATTATATATATTAATCAATTTCTCTATTTTAAATAAATTGGTTAGAAATTAAAATCCATAAACTCGAAACTAAAATAAAGGATGAACGTATAAAAACGATCTGGAACGATAATCATAAGTTAACAAAATCAATATGCGAACAACTAAAATTTCCGACACCGCATAGATGCAGCAGGAATGCTGCCGAAATTTTCAAGGAAAAACGATAACACCCGAACAACCGTTTAAATTAATTATCAATCGAAATTAATTATTAAATGTTAAGTAAATCAAGTAAAGCTAATAAACGTCTAATTAAAATAGGTGATACTGTCGACTCGGATCCACTCGCGGAGTACGAGGTCGCCCCCGATCAGACGTAC
>CAXKVV010001121.1:0-32776 GCA_964058805.1 Schoenoplectus triqueter | reverse complement strand
AGCCGGTACAGAGCCTGCCTCCTTGACTCCAGAGGATGCTCGTTTCAGATTCTACCGCAGCCATGACCATCTGAGGTTAGCTCGTACGAGATTGGCTACTCACCATCTGGCTGGGACCACCTGCAGATCTCTAGTTGATGCGGCATTTCATTCTAGAGGTTCTTCTCCTCTCAGAGATCAGCCAGATGTCTTAGACTATTTCATCAGTCTTCGCCACGGGTTCTTACCACTCCGTATCGGCGATTATGCTTTCATAGAGCCTTATTCTCCACACAGATGTGCACATCAGTTTGGTTTAGATCAGGACGTGCCTCTCTTTCTCCTTCGTCCTGAGTCTTTAGCGATGGACCTTGAGGGCCTCGGGTGGTGCTATTCACATCTATTCCGCTTAGGGACAGGTTCTCACTTTCAGACGGTCCCTGCTTCCCGTACACCCACATTCTCGAGACGCTACATCTGGTGGTATTATAATGCCATTCGCTCGTACCAGTCATACACCCCTTCAGTGGTGGTACGCAGTACTTGCCCTAGGGATAGAGGCGTTTCATCATCTAGCCTTTCTTATGATGACTTCATTTCTTTTCCACTTCTCACTTCAGAGCCAGTGGACTTCCAGGGGTTAGATAGTCGCTGCCTTTGTTCATCTACTAGGACTCAGCTCACTGGTATGCTCCAGATTTATATCTTCTCTATTTTAAGCTTAAATTTCAGGCCAAATTTTTATAGACTCCCTTTTAATCAGATTCTGCATATGAGTATGATGAGGCAGAGCCCGGCTTTTCAGTCCCTCGCCCGAGAGCTGTTGACACTTGTTCTCATCCACCTGCCGAGCCACCGGCTTCAGCTGCCGTGGAGAGAGATCGAGACGGCGCTTCTCGGCCGTCTTCCCCATCTTCTTTTCCTTCTCTTATTCCGGGTGATTTTCTTTACTGACTCGCCTATCCCTATTCAGGCGCACTTCATTTACACCTCTGATTAGAGTTTATTTTCAGCTCACGGGACATCTCCTGTAGAGGCAGCTCAGGATGACATCGTAGCAGATCCACCAGCGCCTGCGAGTGCTACCATTTCAGGGTTTTGCACCGACCTTGTCGTCGCAGGTTCGTGTGCTCCATTTAATACCTAGTCGCCAGCATGCACTAGTATTTTCATTCTTACATGTAGATTTTACAGACCCTGAGGCCGATGATATGGCGTCTCCTCACCGCTCAGAGCCTTTCTTTTATGACGGTCCTGCTTCACCGTCGATTTTGCTGGTACCCACTGGAGATGGTGACTCATTCGATGTGGTTCTGGGGCCAGTGCTCACTCTTGTACGATCAGAGGAGGCTTCTTTAGAGCAGGGGAGTCCATTGGCTGTCGAGCCCGCAGGCGACGAGCCATTACTGATCGAGGGAGGGCCGTCTCATGCTTCTTCATCTCTCGACGGGCAGCCTCTCATGGCCACAGATGACAGAGTCTCGACTGAGCAGGTTGCAGTCGACTACGACTCAGAGTTGGATGAGAGCTGGCTGGTGGAGCAGCTATTCCACAGCCCAGAGACGGGGTTTCTGGCTAGCGAGGGTCTCGCCGAGCCTCATGCTTCTTCCGGTACCTTATATTTCCTTTTGTCTTTTGCCCGTATTTTGTTTTTTCATGTATTTATGCTTTCCATTTTATTTTGCAGCCGGGTCTGGTACACCTGCAGGTCCTCCTGAGGCGACCGATATCCCTGCCCCCGATTCAGTCCCGCCGGTCTCAGGCGACGAGGCGATAGGTTAGATCTTCTCTTTCTTCTATTTCTTCTTTGGTTATAACAATTTGTCTAACCCATTTATTTTATTTGCAGATGTTTCATCGAGGGATGTGCAGCTCGCCTTGACCGCGCTGGCGGATGCACTCCGGGATACCTTCTTCGGAGGCTATCCGCTAGATTTTGAGATCTTGGACTCTCTGCCCAGTGGCTTCTCTTTCGATTGGTATAGGTTGATGCGGGATACCATCGCGCCAGCTCTACTCATTGCACCTCGTCTCGAGAGCATTTTCATTTCTAGGAGGTGTGAGGAGCTGCTCAGGGCTTATCAGGATGCGAGCTCTCTCGTATACCAGCACGAGTTGGAGATCCATGAGCTGCGCAGGCATTTGGAGGCTGCTCGACTCCATTATCTTCAGCGGCTCTCTTCTTGTGCCACTCTCCGCTCCATAGGAGTCAGTGGTGGGCCCGCTCGACTGCTCGTGCAGGAGCTAGAGGACCACAGATTATCAGTGGAGGGCTTCTCCCGACATCTAGCAGGACGTCTCCCGGAGTTGCAGATTCATTCGAGCGCCCGAGATAGTGCCTTTGCTCAGTTCTTGGACTTCGAGGCAGCTTCGGAGGAGGATAGGCACTCCCTCCATACTCATTTAGAGACTATTAGCACTGTGCTATTAGAGTTGGAGTCCCGCTTTTTGGGCCCATAGACTGCACTTTCATTTTTTTCTTTTCTCCTTTTCTTTTACTATATTTGATATAGGATGCATTGACATTTATCATTTTGATCTTTTATTGTGGATGATGCTTGCCTTTATTATTATCCCTTAATCGCTTCCTCTGCAGCGCGAGGAAATATTTCATGCATTCATGTTGTGCACCTCCAATCTTATTTGCAAAAGCGCCCTATTACAACTGCTTCATCCTTTCGCAGCGTCTAATCATAATAAAAGGAAAATCTTACAACATCCTATTACATTCATTCTATGCATCATTTCTTTTTATTTATAGCAATACAAACTCAAGTAACCGTGGTATTTTACGGATACCGAACCTGTCTGTATTGACCTCTAGGCCGGGTACAGAATAAACCCGTTTATCCCTTTATTACTGATGGATAAACTTACCAGTATCAACTGAATTATGGATGCAATTGATAACACCATTTTGTGGATGCTCCTTATATATTTAATTGACTTTTATTTGTGGAAGCTCACCCACTCTCCCCTCATTTGTGCACCGTTGCGTGCGGAAGTGGAAACTCACATTCACTCATCTCCACTCAATTTGTTTTTGTGGGGTACTACCCTCAAACATCCATCACGCATCCCTGCGAGACAGGCTTTCATCGGGTAGGTCCGCTCTCCATGACCTGAGTCACTTCTTTAAGCGAATTACTTTATTTGACACTGAATGTCGGGCAAAAGCATAAACCCTTAGTCTGACCCCTCCATGATCTATTTCGGGATTAGAAACAGACCACCTCTTTAGGCATGTGGTACTTTTGCGGATGAATGTACCCAACCTAATTTTTTATATTTTAGCTACCCTCAAACATCCATCACGCATCCCTGCGAGACAGGCTTTCATCGGGTAGGTCCGCTCTCCATGACCTGAGTCACTTCTTTAAGCGAGCCGCTTTGTTTAACATGGAATGTCGGGTACAAGCGTAAACCCTTGATCTGACCCCTCCATGATATGTCGTGGGATTATGACACACCATTTCTTCGGGCGTGTGGTGCTTTTACGGATGAATGCACCCAACCTGGCTTTGTATAACACTCATGGTGTCGGGGACAAAGGTGGCAACCCCTTATTGAAAAGTGTGCGACCCTTTTTCGCGCGCCGCCGCACCGCCGCCGGGCGATGGGTTCTGCGGAAGAAGGACACGGAGATCCCTCCCGAGCGTGCATCTGCAGTGTGTCGGCCGATTCTGCCGTTTAGAGATATTGGGATGCACATTCAGGGGGTTTTTTAGTGATTGTGAGTTCTTATAGATTCCGGTGGGCGCAAGCCCCCACCGTTAATTACCCTGGGCTACGAACCTCGAGGCACCTCTGGATCTTTGAAAGAGAGAAGCAAATAGTATAGTTAAGAGATGGGCAAGTGGTCGTCTAAGTTTATAAAAAATGGATCTACGGAAGATGAACCTACCAACAGACCGGTTCAATCTAGGGAAGACAAAACCTACAAACAGATCGGTTTTGTCCTATGGGGGACGAACCTACAAACAGATCGGTTCAGTCCATGCCACCTCGAGATGTAACCTTACCAACAGACCAGGTTAATCTCTTCATAGGGGGCTTGAGGTGAGTCTACATACAGACCGACTCGACCTCCGTTGATCTAGAAGATAAACCTACAAACAGACCGGTTCAATCTTAACTAGTCAACAACCAATCACACAAAATACAACTCGAAGCGCTGAGCCGGTTGATCTTGAGGTTGGTGAATCAGGAGAAGGGTGGATATGGCCCACGTGTTTCTTCTCACCGATCTTCTAGATCATGAATTCGTAGCACTAAGCCGATTCATAAACCTAGGAAACACAATTGCACACAATATTAAACCTGAAGCGCTGGGCCAGTTCAACATTGAGGCATGTGTTAGTGAAGGAACCTACCTACAGAACGGTTCACATTCACTGTTTTGTGGATGAATCTACCAACAGACCGATTCAATCTCACAGTCTCGGGAAATGAGCTAGGAGACAAACTCATCAACAGACGAGTTCAGTCTTGCCAGCTCAAATGGTCATGAATTACTTGTTCATGACACCGAGTCATTAGGATGTCACTTCGCTCGGACATCGTAATGTTCTTCTTCTTCAAAGTCGACATATCTCTCCATGCTGATGTCGTAGCTTTGGTCAATCTTCAACGAACGCCAAGATGTTCTTGTCTCGACTAATCATCCTACGTGTTGCATTACTTGTGCAAAATTACTATGTAGCCCTACACCCCTTGTGTGAGCGTATTCAATCATGAGTTACTTGCTCATGGCAGCGAGTCATTAAGATGTCACCTCTCTAGGACATCGTAATGTTCTTCTTCTTCAGAGTCGACGTATATCTTCATGTTAGTATCGTAGCTCTGGTTATTCTTCATCAAACATCAAGATGTTCTTGTCTCGATGTATCTTCTCAGGTCGCTATCGAAACCTTAATCTTCTCACGTCAAGATGTTCTTGTCTCAACGCATCTTCTTCATATTGCTATCAAAGCCTTAATCATCCCACGTCAAGATGTTCTTGTCTCAACGTATCTTATTATTATTCATCAAATGTCAAGATGTTCTTGTCTCGACATATCGTTCTAAATGTTGTGCAAATATTCTCATGTGGCTCTACACTCCTTGTGTGATCATCATTTTTTTTATTCATCTCAAAAATATACAAAGCCCATATAATATTTTCTATTATTATCTCTATTATCAAGATGCATTTATTTATTATTATTATTATTATTATTATCATTATTATTTTATTTATTCTATTTATCTATGTAGAAAATTATTTATAAAAATAATAAGAAAAGGGGTAGCTATTAACTTAGAACTTTATTTATATTTTTGGGATTTTTATAATAGCTAAAATAGTAGAATTTTATTATTATTTTTTTTAAACTCTATTTATTCTGTAGAAAATCACTTACAAAAGTAATAGAAAATAAAATGGCTATGATTTTTATTTGTATTTTTAAAATGCTTATAATAGCTAAAGTAATAGAATTTTGTTATTATATTCTATTATATTGTAATACTATTCATTATGTAAAAATCATTTACAAAATTAAAAGATGGTTAGCTATACTATTATATTTTATTATTATTATTTTTATATTTTAATATTTATAATAGCTAAAAAGAAATCATTACTAATATTCTATCTTATTTGTTATACTATTTATTATATCTATTTCTATTATTCCTACTTATTATCTATAGAAAAGTATAAGATTTTATTACTAGTCATAAGAGATGAAATTCATTATGTTTTTATCACAACTATTATTTTTATTACATTTTATTCATCAAAAGTATTTTTATTGTATATTTGTATAGAAATAACAAAAGAAATACAATTCATATTATGAAACTATATTATCATTCTTTATTATGAAAGAAAATGCATAGTAGTATATTTTGTATATTTTGTGCTATTTATTCTTATTATTCTTTTTACAGGAAAATATCAAGAAAATATCAATATAATATCTATTATTATATATATTTTTATTTGTCAAAGAATATAACTAATCTCACTTTATTATAGCATATTACTATCATCATTATTATTTCATGGAAAATCACTTGAAAAATCACTAAAATATATCTAGTTATTATTTATGATTTTTATTTGTATTTTTGGAATTTTTATAGTATTTAAAATGACAAGTCAAATCTAGGTCAAACATATCAATATAGGTAATGTTTTTTGCTTTTAAATTGTTTTATCATGATTATATTTTTAAAACTGGAATATTATTGCATAGAAAAATAGTATGAAAAATAAGAAAATTTTAGAAACAAATTTGAGTCAATTTGGAGTTCAGGAACATTTTCAAATCATTTATTTACTCCATATTATTACTATTCTGTTATTATTTAATTAATGGGCCTAATCTGGGCCGCCAGATCTGCTCCAAGATCGGCGCTCATCTTTCAGATAGTTCTATTCTTATTTGGGCCGTCGGATATGCCTCAAGATTAATTCATATGAGATGTAAGGCCCAGATTCACTTATCACGTTATAAGCATCTGATTTATTCCAAGATTCGCGTGTGCGCTTCAATATTCGTGTTCTTGCGCTGATGTTCGTGCCGGTGCGTTTCATTGACTCTCCGGTCAACAGCACCTTCAAGATTTGCGCCGACGGCATTCCCGGCGGCTGAGGCCGTCTCCTTCCGATCAGATAGTCCCTCCGGCGTCGTCTCTCCTCGGGGAATTGTTCTACAACATCTGATCGATGATCTATGCGGTGGATCGTGCTATATACCAATGCTAGATGAACTGATTTAGTACCAACCGGTACCGAATCTCGGATTCCACAAATTCAACACAATTACTTGTTTCTTTCAACAATTAATCACTCAATTGACATCGTATACCTATGTAAATGCCTCCTAACATGATTAGAACAATTCAAATTGGTTGATGACCTCATTACTCGGGATGGTTGTCAAAGTGCAATAGAAGCCGTTGGTACCGATTGCAATTTACTTCAAATTCATGTTATTCATTGATCAATACTGACATTGTCATGCTTAATACTCTTTATAACACTTATTCAAATCATGATATGCATGCATATGCTTATAATCTTCCCTAATTCTCAATCTGAAACTCAATTTCAGAAACGGAACGCGATAACAGTATTGAAATTCCAAATCAGTCGAGTTCTCAAGATTATATCTGAGATCAATCGACTTCAAAGGACTCCACAGACCCTAATGCATATAGTATTAACAAGGATCAAGATAATTCTCACTCAAGAATCAAGAATTGATCAATGAACTCAACTGTTACCGAGTTCTCAAGTTGAACTGAGATCAATCGATTTAACAGCCTTATTCATCAACCTTTAAGCAAAATTCATTGAAAGAAATGAAAGATTTATACTATATAAACTTGCAATGCATGAAATAAAGAAGAAAATCATGAAGAAAGAGTTGAAATTCAAAGAAATTTAGAAACAGCACAGTAAAATGCTGATACCCAGTGGCAATTACATCTTTAAAGCTCCAATCTTCAAGAATTAAATCTACTAATCCCTAATTGGCAGATAATAGAGTATATAGCTTACCTCCAAACAAGTAATTGAAGCAAATAGATCGAGTTCTCAAGTTAAAACTGAGATCAATCGATTCTATCAGAGTTCTCTTCTGGATTCTTGCTTCTTCTTACTCTCTCTCTCTCTATAAAGTGCTCTCTCTATCTCTTGTCTTCTGTATGCGTGTGTATTGTATCTTGTCTGTTGTTCTCCATGGTTTAGGGGTTTATATAGCAATTAAAGGGTGTACCAAAGGGATTAGAGCTATACACCACTCATGCACCAGCAATTGAACTCCCTTGGCTCATGAACATGGTTCTTCAATTCTGTTAGTGTTTCTGTTATGATGTGGGCCCCATTCAAGCGAATCCAAAGTTCAAGCCTTTGGCTGTTGACCCTGTTTGACTCACATCTCATATGCTGCTAGAACCTTCTAGAACATCTAAACATACTATATATACTCATTCCAATGTATCTAGGGCATTCATTCATCCTCTGCCATTGTTATCTTCTTCCAAAGCTCAAAGCTTTATTACCCGATTCCATCTCTTGGCCAACAACATACCTCCACCATCCAATTGATAATCTCCATCACCTAAACAGCATCGTGAGGGTGCATAGAGGCTGCCAGCATTGGTAATTCGAGCTGAGAGTGCAAGGTTTCAAATTTCATCAATTTGCCCGATTTTATCACTCCTTCTCAATTGCTTCAATTCATCCCCTAATTGCTGCTTCTTTCTTCATCTACAGCGTCGCCTAAGCAAGTAGAGAAGGTTTGCATCATCAATTTTGGATTCTGAAGTAGGAATTGAAGTGCTTCATCAATTGCCCGAGGTATTCATCTCTCTCAATCACCTTATTCACTTGTTGTTTTTCAATTCTGATCAATTGCACATACTCTCCCATGTATAGGCTAACTCTGGGTGAAAGGAATTGGAGTTGCGAGCTTTGGAGAGCTTGATCACCTCTAATGGCGCCTTCTGCCTCGTCGAGAAGAAGGAAGAAGAGAGGGAGGGGAGAAGGAGAAGAGAAAGAGGAGGGTGCGTCCGGCGCACAGAGTCCACAGCTAGGTGGGACCCACAGTCAGAGAGGCAACACGAGTGAGCCAGGTACACACCGCTTCTTTCTTTTGATTTAAATCTCTGATTAGATCTGTGTATAGGCTAGGTGCATGATTGCCTGTGTGAGCTATACATTCATAAACCTGACAAATGGGCCCCACATGTAAGTATATGAATCTCGGCCCATTAGTCCAGCTGTGGATTAGTTAACTCCCTGTTTAGATTTAATCAATCTGACTTGGCACACTCTGATAGGTCCACTTGTTTAATCAATCTATTAATTATCTGTTATAGTATGCTGAGGTGGCTCTGTAGTGTAGTGCCATGTGGCTTAGTCCCCTGTGATGTGGCCCCAATAGTTAGCTGCCATATGGCACTTGGAGTGTTGAGGTGTGATGCCATGGTGTTGCCATGTGGCACTGGGAGGGTGAAGTGGCCCTGTGGTGTAGAGCCATGTGGCACTGGGGTAGTGAGATGGCCTCCTCTGGCTGTGCCATGTGGCACAGGGTTGGGTTAAGTGGACCTCTGGTGTGGTGCCATGTGGCACTAGGGTGGTGAGGTGGCCCACTGGCTGTCTGCCACGTGGCACTAAGGTGGGGCCCACATGTCAGTGACCCATACCTGGGTGGGGCCCACTTGCTGACATGGCCCAATGAGAGGCTGCCACGTGGCACACCCTCTCTCTTCGATTATTTTATACCTCCTGTGTTTCTTATACCCAGTTTGCACCCAGAGCTGCTGTTATCCCCAACTTGTACCCAGGATTGCTCTGATCAAATCTCAGCCTTTGATTAATCTATTTAATCTGCCTTTATTTTCCCTGAATTTATTATGATAGCTCCACTTATCCAAAAATTATGAAATTTTCACCAAAAATCCCTAAATTCATGATGATCATCCCTGTAATTTTTAATTCCATTTTTACCCCTCCTTCTCTGGATTAAAAATTCTTTTATTCATAAAACCCTATTATTCTTTATGGATTAATCCCTGATCTCAATTGTAGCTCAATGTCTCTGCCAATTACCTCTCTCTTGCAGAAACCACCCTAACTAAATACCAATTAGACTTATATTGATATCCATTAGGGCTTGATTTGATCAAATGCTGACTACTTATCAGCAATTAATACAAATCTAGACTTGATCAGGTGGTTGCTCCCAGCTTTGGCACCTGATCAGTCTTGTGAAATTGACTTTCAATCCCTTAACATGAGGGTGACTTGGTCAAATAACTGACTACTTATCAGTAATTGACACAAATCAAAGCATGGTTAGGTGGTTGCTCGCAGCTTTGGCACCAGGTCAGCCTTGAAAGCAAAATCACATTTGGAATTTCTCATGACTAGTTGTATCAAAATGCTAGCTTGGCATTGACATCATTTCATGTAGCATAGGGATTTTACTGCTTCAGCTCCTTTCTAGGGTTAGCTTCAAAGGCAGATTTCTAGGGTTCAATTCTGACCCTCTTCAATAGGTCACTGAGGTGTGGGGTCCACCTGTCAGTGAAAATGGTCACATGGGTGACTCATCAGATAGGCTATGCTATTAGGTTCATCTACAAGGGGCTGCCAGATGGGTCCCACTTGTCAGAAAAGATATAATCACATGGTGACACCCAAGAGGTCTCCTCTCTCCCTCGATCTTCTTGGGTGTCACACATGCTGAGTGGATAGAGAATAGCGGGGTATTTATACTCTTCACTTTGCGCTCAGCATTCCATTGTGGGACTAATGGATTTGTTCCGGGGTTAGGCAGCGACTTTTCCTGATCAGTGGGCCACCTTTCCACTGCTCTCTCTCTTCTCCCCCTTTCTTATGATTTATCATCAATTTATTTCATTTATTCATCTATTCATCCTTGAAAATTTTTTCAAGGGTAAACAAAGAGCCACCCACCAAGACGAGCCTTGAACGCTCGAAAGACTTGTCTTGGTGCATTATTCTCTATTATTCATCACTTCATTTCTCATGACGTCTTCTCTTCTTCGGGTATTGTAGTTTTATCTCATGACGCCATTCCGCGTCGCCCCTTGAGTCATTATCATTCTTTTTACGAGGATCCTAGCGATTGGACTCCTCTCGTCTCAGCCATCCGAGCGACTCCTGTCTACCCGCGAGGCGGCGGTTTATTCTTCAGGGATGATCAGCCTCATGACATCATGCCCCTTCAGCCCTTAGGCGTTGCTTCTACAGCTCCTTTGACACATCTCCTGGGCAAAGAGATTATCGACGGGGAGGCTCACAGGTGGACTACTGCTCCCTTCATCACTCCCTTAGAGTGCCATGGATATCAGCTAGAGTGGACCCGGTATGTGCTCATGCGGGAGGGGACTCTGCTTAGGCGAGCCGGGATATATGACTCGGTTTTCTTGTCGATGTTTCATTATCATATCGACACACCCTGGCTACGGGCTTTTTGTGAGAGGTGGAACTATTCCACCAACACTCTATTCATCGACGATCGGGAGCTGACTCCGACCCTCCTAGAGATACAGCAGTTGACCGGGCTGCCGATCTTCGGCCATTTCTATGACGAGTTCATGGTCTCGCCTGCTGACTCGGGGGACTTCACTCGATTCCCGCCTTCTTTGCATAGGATTTATGAGATTTACCATCATCTACGGAGGGGGCATCCCGGAGTTCCGTTTAGACATTGGATCGCCTACTTCACCGATCGGGTCCACACTCGCCCTACGGGTCTGGCTTCCACCAGAGATCCATTTGGTACAGGTCGGCTCGGGATTCACCACGACGGCCCTATCCCATCTCAGGATACCCTGTGTTCTCATGACGTGGATCGGGAGACTTATCTGACCGCCTTCATCTCTTGGTGGATTTGCTATTTCTTATTACCTAGCTCCCCCGCATACACCATTCGGCCTTCGGTGTTCATTATGGCGAGCCTGATCGCGCGTGGCGACAGGATTTCTTTGGCCGTGCCTGTACTGGCCAACATTTATAGGTGCCTCCGCGGTCTGACTTCATCTCGTAGTCCTTCACAGTGCCAGGAGCTGATCCCGTGGCATCTGATTAGCGGATGGCTCCATTTGCATTGGTCTGGCTCATATGATCCCGGCATGGCGGTCACGCTACGAGATCGCCTACCCATATTGAGTGACTTAGCTGGGGTGCAGCCAGCTTCATTGACTCCGGAGGCTGCCCGGTATAGATTCTTCAGGAGTCGAGACCACCTGCGCTTCTCCCGAGACAGATCAGTGGCCCGTGGGACATCTAGGGTTGCTGACAGGATGGTGATTGACAGCAGGGTTCCCTCTTCTGACTCTTCTAGCATTCGAGCCAGGCCTATTGACTTGGAGTACCTGATCAGTATTCGTCAGGGCTTTCTTCCTCTCAGATTGGGCGATCATATGTTCATCGAGCCCTATTCGCCACATCGATGCGCACATCAGTTTGGCTTGGATCAGGATATTCCAGCGCCTCTTCTCCGCCCTATATCACTGGCGGCTGATTTGGAGGGTATCGGATGGTGCTACACTCACCTCTTCCGATTAGGCACGGGCACTCGCTATCAGATGGTATCCACCTCTAGGACTTCCACCTTCACGAGGCGTTATCAGCAGTGGTATTATGAGACCATTCGCTCTTACCAGTCGTATACTCCTCCGGTGGTCGTCCGGAGTACATGTCCGCGAGATGGCCAGCCTCTATTAGATGGCACCGTTTCGCGTGATCGCAGCCCTTTCCCGGCCATTGCTGCAGAGCCTGTCGATTTTCAGGGTTTAGACAGCCGGTTTTCTCATGCTCCTGTTAGGACCATTCTCACAGGTATGCTTCATCACCCTTTAGGTTATTCCTTTTCGATAAGCCTTATCTCATTTCGACCAATTCTTCTTTGATTCAGAGTTGGCTTATGAGCATGATCACGCGGAGCCCGGGTTCTCGATCCCTCGTCCACGAGTAGTTGGCGTTCATTCTCAGCCACATGTCGAGCCACCGGCTCCAGCTACCATGGGGAGAGATCGAGACGACGCCTCTCAGCCGTCTTCTCCATCTTCTTTTCCTTCTCCCACTCCGGGTGATTTTCTTTACTGACTCGCTTATCCTTATTCGGGCGCACTTCATTTACACCTCTGATTAGGGTTTATTTTTCAGCTCATGGGACATCTCCTGTGGAGGCTACCCGAGACGACATCATAGCAGATCTATCGGCGCTTGCGAGTACTGCTATTCCAGGGTTTTGCACCGACCTTGCCGTCGCAGGTTCGTGTGCTTTATTTAATACCTAGTTGCCAGCATGCACTAGTATTTTCATTCTTACATGTAGATTTTACAGACCCTGAGGCTGATGACATGGCATCTCCTCACCGCTCGGAGCCTTTCTTTTATGACGGTCCTGCTTCACCGTCGATTTTGCTGGTACCCACTGGAGATGGTGACTCATTTGATGTGGTTCTGGGGCCAGTGCTCACTCTTGCACTACCAGAGGAGGCTTCTTTAGAGCAGAGGAGTCCATTGGCTGTCGAGCCCGCAGGCGACGAGCCATTACTGATCGAGGGAGTGTCATCTCATACTTCTTCATCTCCCGACGGGCAGCCTCTCATGGCCACAGATAGCAGAGTCTCGACTGAGCGGGTTGCAGTCGATTACGACTCAGAGTTGGATGAGAGCTGGCTGGTGGAGCAGCTATTCCACAGCCCAGAGACAGGGGTTCCGGCTAGCGAGGGTCTCGCCGAGCCTCATGCTTCTCTTGGTACCTTATATTTCCTTTTGTCATTTGCCCGTATTTTACTTTTCATGTACTTATGCTCCTTCATTTTATTTTGTAGCCGGGTCTAGTGCACCTATGGGTCCTCCTGAGGCGACCGACATCCCTATCCCTGACTCAGTCCCACCTGTCTCAGGCGACGAGGCGATAGGTTAGATCTTTTCTTCCTTCCATTTCTTCTTTGGTTATAACAATTTGTCTAACCCATTTATTTTACTTGCAGATGTTTCATCTAGGGATGTGCAGCTTGCCTTGGCCGCGCTGGCGGATGCACTCCGGGATACCTTCTTCGGAGGCTATCCGCTAGATTTCGAGATCCTGGATTCTCTGCCCAGTGGCTTCTCCTTTGATTGGTACAGGCTGATGCGGGATACCATCGCGCCAGCTCTACTCATTGCACCTCGTCTCGAGAGCACTTTCATTTCCAGGAGGTGTGAGGAGCTGCTCAGGGCTTACCAGGATGCGAGCTCTCTCGTATACCAGCATGAGTTAGAGATTCATGAGCTACGCAGGCATTTGGAGGCTGCTCGACTCCACTATCTTCAGCGGCTCTCTTCTTGTGCCACTCTCCGCTCCATGGGAGTTAGTGGTGGGCCCGCTCGACTGCTCGTGCAGGAGCTAGAGGACCACAGATTATCGGTGGAGGGCTTCTCCCGACATTTGGCAGGACGTCTCCCGGAGTTGCAGATTCATTCGAGTGCCCGAGATAGTGCCTTCACTCAGTTCTTGGACTTCGAGGCAGCTTCGGAGGAGGATAGGCACTCTCTCCATACTCATTTAGAGACCATCAGCACCGTGCTATTAGAGTTGGAGTCCCGCTTTTTGGGCCCATAGACTGTACTTTCATTTTTTTCTTTCTCCCTTTCTTTTACTATATTTGATATAGGATGCATTGACATTTATCATTTTGATCTCTTGTTGTGGATGACGCTTGTTTCTATTATTATCCTTTCGTCGCTTCCTTTGCAGCGCGAGGAAGTGTTCTATTGATTTCATGTTGTGCACCTCCAATCTTATTTGCAAAAGCGCCTTATTACAACTGCTTCGCAGCGTCTAAAATAAAAGGAAAATCTTACAACATCCTATTACATTGATTCTATACATCATTTCTTTTTATTTATGGCAATACAAAACTCAAGTAACCGTGGTATTTTACGGATACCGAACCTGTCTGTATTGACCTCTAGGCCGGGTACAGAATAAACCCGTTTATCCCTTTATTACTGATGGATAAACTTACCAGTATCAATTGGATTATGGATGCAATTGATAACACCATTTTGTGGATGCTCCTTATATATTTAATTGACTTTTATTTGTGGAAGCTCACCCACTCTCCCCTCATTTATGCACCGTTGCGTGCTAAAGTGGAAACTCACATTCACTCATCTCCACTCAATTTGTTTTGTGGGGGTACTACCCTCAAACATCCATCACGCATCCCTGCGAGACAGGCTTTCATCGGGTAGGTTCGCTCTCCATGACCCGAGTCACTTCTTTAAGCGAATTACTTTATTTGACACTGCATGTCGGGCAAAAGCATAAACCCTTAGTCTGACCCCTCCATGATCTATTTCGGGATTAGAAACAGATCAACTCCTTGGGCGTGTGGTACTTTTGCGGATGAATGTACCCAACCTAGTTTTTTATATTTTAGCTACCCTCAAACATCCATCACGCATCCCTGCGAGACAGGCTTTCATCGGGTAGGTCCGCTCTCCATGACCTGAGTCACTTCTTTAAGCGAGCCGCTTTGTTTAACACGGAATGTCGGGTACAAGCGTAAACCCTTGGTCTGACCCCTCCATGATATGTCGTGGGATTATGACACACCATTTCTTCGGGCGTGTGGTGCTTTTACGGATGAATGCACCCAACCTGGCTTTGTATAACACTCATGGTGTCGGGGACAAAGGTGGCAACCCCTTATTGAAAAGATTTTATTATTTTTTATTATCATCATTTTTTTTATGAGTAGGAAAATAGATTTTTATTGTTTTACATATATATCCTTTTATTTTATTAGAAGAAGGCAGATTTTGTTATTAGTGATACATGTTACTAATAATACGAGAGTTATTTATTTATATGCCCTCGGAAGCGACTATTTACTAGCCACCAATTTGCTCGACCTATCCCTTGGCTTGCGCCGCGAGCGACCAATATGAGCAACTTTCGTCATTGGGCAACAGATAGTTTGAGGGACAAACTGCAAACCCTGCCCATTTTTGTGTTTATTCTGTATCAAATGGACAAACCCAGTGGTATTTGTATTATGAGCCCAAACACCAAAGCTCTCGCCTTACATTTTCGCGTGGTTTTGGCGTTGTATTCCCTTATTCTATTTTTATTTTGTATAGGGCTAAACGTGTTTGTGTGGTTTTGGATTTTTGGATGCATTCTATTTACAGATGCACAAGTAGGGTTTTAGGATTTTTATGCAAAAGTGGAGGTTAGACATGGGTTCGTGTTTCGTGCGCGTGTGTGTAAACGAACACTTATTCCCTCCTTATTTATTTACAATAGATACTACTCGGTTGGCCCCGCTCCGGGCTATGTGTAGTACTTCTTCAGATATCGCCCATTAATCGGTGGCATGGGCCTTTCACCTTCATGATCTATGAGTTGGTATGCGCCGCCCTCGTATACCTTCTCAATTACATATGGCCCTTCCCAATTCGGGGAGAATTTTGGGCCGATGTGCCGGCCAATGATCGGCCTTTTAAGGACAAGAACAAGCTCTCCTTGTTGAAATGCCCTGACTCGCGCCATTTTGTCATATGCCCTTGCCATTTTTGCCTGATATATTTCAAGGTTCTGTTGGGCTATTAATCTCTTCTCGTCCATGGCATCCAACTCGTCCAATCTGAGTTGTTGGCATTCGTCCATGCTCATATCATTTTGCATATCCACCCGCAATGATGGTAATTCCATCTCAAGAGGGAGGACGGCTTCAACCCCAAAAGCCAGAGAATACGGGGTAGCTTGCGTAGGCGTTCGGTACGTAGTTCGATAAGCCCATAATGCCTCCTGTAGACGATTATCCCAGTCTCGTTGGTTGCCGTCCACAGTCTTCTTCATAATATTTATTAGTGTTTTATTAAAGGCTTCGGCCAGGCCGTTGGCTCTCGGGTTGTAAATGGACGAGAATCTCCAGTCAATGTTAAATTGCTCCGCCAAGGCATAGACTTTGGAGCTCTTGAAGGCCGTCCCGTTATCGGATATTATCCGTTGTGGGGTACCAAATCGGTAGAGGATGTGCGTCTTGAAGAACTTAACCACATCGGATGCTTTAACTTCTTTAAGCGGAACGGCTTCGGCCCATTTTGTAAAGTAATCTGTCGCCGCCAGGATGAACCGGTGACCTCTCGATGTCGGAGGGTCTATGGGCCCCACTATGTCTGTGCCCCACATATTAAATGGCCAGGATGCTACCGTGGGGTGCAACGGGTTTGGCGCTTGATGTATAAAAGGGCCATGTATCTGGCACATGCGGCACTTCCTTGCGTGCTCTTCACAATCAGCCACCATCGTGGGCCAATAATACCCCATTCGCTTGATTTTCAACTTCATTTTTGGCCCAGACTGATGTGCTCCGCATAGTCCGGAATGAACTTCTTTCATAACCTGCCCGGCTTCAGGCCCTGATACGCATCTTAGCCACAACTGATCATAAGACCTACGGTATAGCGTATTGCCCACATATGCATACCGTAGTACCCGCTTTCTTAGTTGATCAGCCATCCTTTTATCTTTGGGGAGGGTGCCATGCCGGAAATATTCGATGAACGGCTGTCTCCAATCATCATCTTCAGTTATCATTGTTTCTTGGCATTCCATCTTTTCTAGCCCAATATTTTCATTATTCGCATTGTCTGTTGTTTGACACAATGATAATGGCCTCCTATTGCGGACGATGATGTGGATTTCCGACTCTGTTGGTTCACCCAGCTCCTTGGCGAGTTTGGCCAACGCATCTGCCTCACCATTCACGGCCCTCGTGACCTTCTCGATGGACACGTACGGGATTTTCTTCATTAATTCCATGGCCTTCTGGTGATATTGTATTAGTTCCGGCTTCAAGACCTTATATTCGCCAATTATTTGATTTATTATCAACTGTGAATCCCCAAAGATGCGCACAGCCTTGATCTCTAGCTCCAGTGATAGCTCTAGTCCGGCGATGAGTGCCTCATACTCTGCTTCATTATTTGTGCATGGTTCAGTTAAAGCAAGAGAATGTCGTATTATCCCGCCCTCCGGGGTTACGAAGACTAGTCCTGCGCCAGCTCGCACAGTTGGGACTCCCGGGCCCGCAATTGGCTTGATTGAAGAAGCACCATCAAAGTACAACTCCCATATAGGGTCTCCTTCTTCAACATGTAGAGTTTCCTCGTCGGGAAAGTCACATTTTAATGGGGAGTCATCTTGAATCGGGTGTGCAGCCAGGAAATCTGCTAGCGCCTGCCCCGTTATCGCCTTTTGCGGTGTATAGGTGATGTCGAACTCGGTGAGAATAATAGCCCACTTGGCCAGCCTCCCCGTCAGCATTGGCCGAGTCATCAGATATTTGAGAGGGTCCACCTTGGATATTAATATGATTTTGTGGGCTAGCATGTAATGCCTCAATTTCTTCACCGCGAAAATTAGGGCTAAACAATGCTTCTCGATCGGTGAATACCCGTGTTCTGCCCCTACCATCATGCGACTTAAGTAATATAGCGCATTTTGATTACCATCCTGGTTTTCTTGGGCCAATAGGGCTCCCAAGGATCCATCTAGGGCGGTTGTGTATAGAATAAGCTCCTTCCCGGGTATGGGCGCCGCCAATACTGGAGGGTTGAGCAGATATGCCTTAATTTCTTCAAAGGCTCGCTGGCACTCACCGTCCCACTTAAACGGGATATTCTTCTTAGTCAACCGGGTGAAGGGTTGGATTTTACCCGATAGGTTGGCTATGAACCGCCTGATGTACGCCAATTGCCCTTGCAAAGATCGCAATTGTTTTAAATTCTTTGGCGGGGATAGTTCAGTTATTGCTTTGATCTTGCCCGGGTCTATTTCGATTCCCCTATGGCGTACTACAAATCCCAGAAATTTACCGGATGATACCATAAATGCGCATTTCAACGGGTTCAATTTGAGCGCATGTTCTCTTAGGCGGTTGAAAACGACCTCAAGATATTGGAGGTGTTCTTCATATGACATGGCCTTGATGACTAGGTCGTCCACATAGCATTCTACTATTTTGTGGATCAGATCGTCGAATATCTTCGTCATCGCCCGTTGGTAGGTGGCTCCCGCATTTTTGAGCCCAAACGGCATGACTTTGTAACAATATATGCCAATCGGCGTGCGGAATGCCGTATGCCTCTCATCTTCTGGCGCCATTTTAATTTGATTATAGCCCGCATAACCATCCATGAAGGAGAAGACTTCATAAGAGGATGTATGGTCAATTATGATTTCAGTTACCGGGAGCGGGAAATCATCTTTAGGGCACGCCTTGTTTAGGTCCCGAAAGTCCACGCAAATGCGGATCTGCCCATTTTTCTTCTTAACCGGGACAATGCTAGCCACCCATTCTGGCGTCTCTTCTTCCCGTATAAAACCGACGTCGATGAGTTTCTTTGTCTCCTCCACGACCTTCTCTTCGAGTTCTATTCTCATTCGCCTCGGCGCTTGTTTAATCGGCTTGAAGGTTGGATCAATTTTTAAGTAATGGACCGCCACGTTGGGATCTAATCCAGGCATTTCTTTATAACTCCAAGCGAAGCAGTCCATATAACTTCTAAGGAATGCCTTCACCCTGTCAGCCACCTCTTCTGGCAATGACGCGCTTATGAAAGTTGGTCGTGGGTCTTCTTCCGTCCCCAGATTAATTTCAGCTAACTCATCGACCGTATTAGGCTCCTTTTCTAGCTGCTTTAAAGCATTTTTCAGGACCGGGGCATTGTCCTCTTCTGTTTCATTGTCCGGCATCTCAACAGAAGTCATACAGCAGCTCTCTTTCATACGGTACCCGTTGAGAGACCCTTCAAAACATGCTGCGTCATCGCAGTCATACCCTAATCCCCGGGTGTATTTTATTTTACCATCCAGGCCCAGGACCTTATTCTGGCCGCCATTCCAGAGTTCATCAAAGCGCTTAGCCTCGGCCTTGGATATGTCTCTTAGACATTTTGCCCTTTTGGCCAATTTATATAGCTCCTTTCCAAAGGGATGAGATGCAGCGTCATCGCTCGTTGCATTCTCTGACTCTTGTTCTATCACCCACTTCTTCCAAGTGTTGTGATCAGGTTTCTTCAGAGACTGGGTTGAATCGCTCTGATAGAAAATTATAGCCTTATGGATGATAGTTTTCCCTTTGAGGCGCTCTACCTTTGCCGGCACAACAAAGGTCTTTAGGGTTTGGATGTGGTTCACCTCCCTTGGTATAAGGTCTTTAAAATGCCTTTCGGGGACCACAGTAATTTCTAGCGCTGCCATCTCTTCTTCTATCTCAATGTTCATGACTGAGTTGGAGCGGTAGATTTCCTTGATCGGCTTACGTCTCGCCACCTTAGGTTTACTAGGTACGGGAGTGTGCGAGATCGTATAAGCCACCCCTTTGCCCTTGTTATTCAGGTTATGCGGAGCTGGGTCTTGTTGAAAGCTCTTCGGGAGTTGGATCGTCCCATTTCTGTGCCCTTCTTCTATAAGGTCTTTAAATACCCAGCATTCTTCAATAGCATGACCTAATATGCGATGATAGGGGCAGAATTCGCCTTCGCCGGCTCTTTCTATGTCGGCGGGTCTTTTACAGACGGGAAGTGTTAATCCGTTCTTTAGGGCCTGTTCAAATATCCGAGCTGTTTTATTTCTCAGAAAAGAGTATGGTTTACTCTTCTTGACCTTAAGAGTTTGCATGACGGTCGGTTGTTTAGCTTTCGTTTCTTCCCCCTTTGATTCATCTACTATTACAATTACCCGTTTGCCGCTATCGGGTGCTTGTCTTTCGGGGGTCCCGGAACGGGGTTCGCTCGTCACTTCCTTGAGTAGCTCGGAGTTATAGATCGTGGTTTGCAGGTTTTCAATCATTACCATGATTTCATTGTGTTGTGTCTTGATATCCTGCATCACTTCCCATTGTTCAGACACCTCTCTTCTATTATTTTCAACCTGGTGTCTTATTTCGTCGATCGCATTCCAGACACGACCTTCGAAATTTTCCCGCCACGAGCGTTCTTCATTTATAGGCCTCGGCCTAACCGGGTTATCCCTTCCGCTACCGGGTCCCGTGTTGATCACATATGACTCTTCACTTTCATTGTCTGTTTCGGGCCCTTTATATGGCTTCTTGAGGATGTGATAGATGATCTCTTCGTCAGACTCCTCTTCCCAGGGTTGACGATCATGGCCAGACTCTTCTCCCGAGGTGGTATTGCTTGGGTTGCTGGAATCTTCGGAGTCTTCTCCCGAAGTTGCCTCTATGATCTGAATTTGAGGAGTGTTGGCAGGTTTAAAGTTGAAAATGACCTCCTCTTCAGAATCACTTGCATTTATTTCGCTCGGTGTTATTTGGGCCTTATACGCAGCCACCTGTTTGAAGCGGAAGGTTGCTTCTTCACCCGACTTTCTTCCGGGTCTTTGGGCTCGAGCACCTCGGGGTTTAATATTAAATTTGACCTCTTCTTCTTCTCCAGATGAGGTATCAAATTTAGGGCCTCTGTTGAAAGGTTTCTGACCTGCTTTTGTTATTGGCCGGCTTGGCGCCACGGCGGATTTAGGCAGAAAATACTGGGCGTCATTGAATTTAATCTCATGCACCCCGAATGGCTTGACATCTCCGTCAATTCTCTTTTGCTTACCATTCTCAATATATTTCAGGCATTGGTGCAGAGTAGAGGGTATGACCTGATTGCTATGAAGCCACGGACGACCCAGCAACGCCCGATAAGAAGTTTCAGCGTCAATAACATAGAATTTAGTAGGCGCTCTTAGGCTTCCGCATTGCAGGTTCAGAGTTATAGCTCCCAGGGCCTTTTGGGAGTTTTGGTTGAAGCCATGAATAATCACCTTTTCATCAGATAGATTCTTCACATCTAAGGTGATGGTCTTTAGAGTTTTAAGTGGCATAATATTGATCGAAGACCCTGCGTCGACCAGGATGCGGCCAATCTTTTGCCCTCCACAATTTCCTGTAATGTACAGTGGGCGATTATGGTCGACGGTGCCTATTAGGAGGTCATCGTCCGTGAAATTTATACAGGCGGCCCGTTTGGCGGTAAATAGGGCTTCTTGCATATTTTGCTCTACGAAGTATGACTTGTACTTCTCGGGATCTTGCAAGGCCTGAATTAGGACCTCCCTTAGGTCTTGTGACATCATCAATGCATCAAATATGCTTAATAATGCTGGAATCTTACGCAGATGTGCCAACACATTATATTCTTCGCCCGTCGACCGGGTCCTTTCTGGGTTCTTGCTTGGATTCTCGGCCTCTTTACCTTTATTTAGGGCCTTATCCTTTCCTTTATCGGAATCCTTGGGAGCCTGCCTCTCAGGTACGTAAGTCCCGGACCGGAGCACAGCTTTGCATTCTTCGTTTTTGGTCCCAGAGGTGCTTGCTTCCCCTTCATCATTCGGGAAGAACATCTCCTCTAATGTTGGCATATCTTCATCGTGAGAAGAATATACCATGTTGCACGAAGCACCCCAGATCTCTTCGCTTTCTTCTTTATTTATCTCTTCATCTACATTTTCCTTCTTTTGACCTAGGGTTAGCTTCTCCCAGTCTTCTTTGGAGATGAAATGTTGAAGGGTGATCACCTCGGGACTGCCCTGCTCGTACTCTTCAATCTTATTCTTTTTGGACTTATTGTTTCTATGCTTCTTTTTCTTCTTAAGAACCTGGTCTTGGCTCTGGTCCACCTTATAATATACCCTGGGTTTTGGTGGGACCACTGGCGTGATGTCGTCTTTCCATTTCATGTCAGGTTCTTTCTTGAGAGCTTTAAGCATTTTGATCGATTTCTTCGATAGGTGCGTAGTCCATTGTTCTTCGTGGTCTTCGCATGACTGGCCCGGGACTTTCTCTTCCTCGTGAGAGATTGTATTGGCCTGTTCATGGGCTGATGGGCTTTGCAAGAACCCTTTAGGTAAAGTAATTTCACCATTTTTATACGCCTTCTCGACCCAATCTTTGAAGACCCAGCAATCTTCAATTGAATGCCCTATTATTCTGTGGTATGGGCAAAAGTTGGGTTCGTCCGATTTATCGGCATCTTCCGGGCGTTTACTGGCCGGCAGGGTTAGGCCATTCTTCAGTGCCCCTCTGAAGATTTGGGCGACTTTATCTTTTCTGAAGGAGTACGGTCTAGATTTCTTTTGTTTAAGGGATTCAAAACTCCGTGAACTCCCTCCTGGATTGGGCCTAGGTCCCTTATTGTAATTGTTGCCATTTGTGCTACTGCTGCCACCTTGGGTGTCTGCGTTGGCAACCATCTTATCTTTTAGCGAGGTGAATGCCACTTTAGTCTCGGCTCGGGCCCCTCGTTGCGGCCTATTGTTCATAAAGTTCGGCACGGTGTGCGGTGACATCCTTTCCATGTTGGATACCGATCTGAGCAAGTCTTTGAATGTGTTGACCTTTGTCACACCAAGAAGCATGCCCATCCACCCGTCAATGTTTTTCATGATTAGGTTGACGGCCTCATCTTCAGTCAATGTGCGGTCGCATTTGATGCTGAGGTTCCGCCATCTGTTGATAAAATCTGTCATTGACTCCCCTTTCTTGGGTTTAGTGCTTGCCAGATCAGCTATATTTATTTTGTCAGACACCATGACAAATCGCGCCCTGAACGAGTCTGCCATCTCGTCCCAGGTCCTGATGCTGTTGTTCTCTAATGAATAATACCATTGAAAGGCGGTTCCCACTAGGCTCTGAGGGAATTGTCTTAACAACAGTGCATCATTGCCACCCGTGTTGCCGCACGAGGCTACAAAGTGGGCCAGGTGTTGTTCGGGGTTTAGGTCTTTATTGCCTTCCCCTGAGAAGGTCCTGAAGCGGGGGATCACATACCCTTTAGGATATTCTTCTAGATCGTATATGGCAGGGTATGGATGTCCACAGTTTTTGACGGGAGGGATAGCGTATCCACCTCCAGCTATTTGCATTTGCTAGGCAATCATGGCTTGAATCTCTTTCCGGGATATTCCCGTTGGTTCAGCCTCCACTTCTATTGTTCTGTGTGGATGGGGTTTAGAATCGACAGGTTGTTTCCCCTTATGATTGCTTTTGGTACTGTGGACCCCTTCTTGACGGGAACTACCAGCTTTGAAGTTGGCGTCTTGTGATTCTTGTAAGGACTTGACCGCCTTAATCAGTTCTTCATTTTGCTTCAGCATGGTAGCGATTAGCTCTCGTTGCCTAATCAGCTCTTCGTCCCGTGCCTCGATGTGGCCTTTTAATATTTCAATTTCATCGATAGGCATTTCGGGACGTGCTTCAACGTCATCTTCATTGTCGAAAAGGTCAGGGTTTTCGTTGTGGTCTTCCCCTTCCCTGCTATTGCCTTCGGGGTTGACTCTCTTTGGGGGTCTCCCTTTTCTACCATTATTTTTATTGGTATTTGTGACGTGAGCTTGATTAGGCGGAGACGGGTCATCCTGGACCATATTCACCTCTCCATCAGTATCTGGGTCAGTATCGTAGCTTATACTGATGGTGTTGACTGAGAAGTGCTCTTCATAACGAGCGGTTCTTCTCTTCTTCTTTGTTTGATCGGGGGCAGTTATTTTTAGGTTATTGAGTGGTATTCTCGAGCCTAATCGGCTGAATACACTCTTCTGGCCCAAGCGGCTGAATACGCTCTCGGGCGGAGCGTTGGACCTGCCGGCCTTGCTGGGCTGGGCTTGAGACTGGGGTTTTATTGGCTGGGAACCCTTCGGGACCCACACCTGCTGGGTGCTAGGTGTTGCCTTTGGTATAGACCTCCTTGGGTGTGGAGTGGAGGCAATGGCTTGCGGCTGAGCCATGCCTTGAGATTGGTTAGGGCGGGAGACGTATCGTCTCGACCTAGCGTTTCTAATGCTCTTCCTCTGCTTGAGGGCCCTGTGAGCCTTGTAGATGGCTTCTGCAGGGGTTTGAGACTTGTCCTGGCGGCGCTGAGGCCTTTGAGTTGGGCGAGGTGTGGGCTTAGGCACCTCCCATGCCTGGCGGAGCTGGCCTGTGGCCGAGTTCTTGGCCACTATGCGGAGGGCTGTGAATTTGTTAGAGACTGGGATAGCTGGCCTAGCCACCAGCTGGTTCTGGTATGCATCCAGGGCCCTCTTCCTGGACGCTTGAGAGTTACGGGCAGTCTGGGCTGCTGCCTTGGGGGCCGTCTTCTTAGACGGGCGCCTTCTCCTCTTTGGGGAGGCAGTAGGAGAGGCCATGACGTTGTTCGAGATCCCCTTGGGAGTCAGGGTGATCGATTCTTCCTCCTCGTCCGGGATGGAGATCCGGACGGTCGCGGGAGTGAAGGCGGCCACTGGAGCTGGGCCATAGACGGTAAGTTCTTGCGGGATGGTCCCGAAGAACATAAAAAGCTTGCCCTCTGGGCTTTGTGCAGGAGTGACGGTGTAGGGAGCGAGGTTGAAGTTTCCGAAGTATGCCATTTCCTGCAAAAACAAAAACACTTGAAAATTATTAGTCATTTTAGCACATAGAAGACCACTTGTATCCTTTAAGTATTCTATTTGCCTCTCTCTTTCAGAGATAAGAGGAGAATCTAGGTCCCACCGGGCGTGCCAGATCCTGTGCGACCCTTTTTCGCGCGCCGCCGCACCGCCGCCGGGCGATGGGTTCTGCGGAAGAAGGACACGGAGATCCCTCCCGAGCGTGCATCTGCAGTGTGTCGGCCGATTCTGCCGTTTAGAGATATTGGGATGCACATTCAGGGGGTTTTTTAGTGATTGTGAGTTCTTATAGATTCCGGTGGGCGCAAGCCCCCACCGTTAATTACCCTGGGCTACGAACCTCGAGGCACCTCTGGATCTTTGAAAGAGAGAAGCAAATAGTATAGTTAAGAGATGGGCAAGTGGTCGTCTAAGTTTATAAAAAATGGATCTACGGAAGATGAACCTACCAACAGACCGGTTCAATCTAGGGAAGACAAAACCTACAAACAGATCGGTTTTGTCCTATGGGGGACGAACCTACAAACAGATCGGTTCAGTCCATGCCACCTCGAGATGTAACCTTACCAACAGACCAGGTTAATCTCTTCATAGGGGGCTTGAGGTGAGTCTACATACAGACCGACTCGACCTCCGTTGATCTAGAAGATAAACCTACAAACAGACCGGTTCAATCTTAACTAGTCAACAACCAATCACACAAAATACAACTCGAAGCGCTGAGCCGGTTGATCTTGAGGTTGGTGAATCAGGAGAAGGGTGGATATGGCCCACGTGTTTCTTCTCACCGATCTTCTAGATCATGAATTCGTAGCACTAAGCCGATTCATAAACCTAGGAAACACAATTGCACACAATATTAAACCTGAAGCGCTGGGCCAGTTCAACATTGAGGCATGTGTTAGTGAAGGAACCTACCTACAGAACGGTTCACATTCACTGTTTTGTGGATGAATCTACCAACAGACCGATTCAATCTCACAGTCTCGGGAAATGAGCTAGGAGACAAACTCATCAACAGACGAGTTCAGTCTTGCCAGCTCAAATGGTCATGAATTACTTGTTCATGACACCGAGTCATTAGGATGTCACTTCGCTCGGACATCGTAATGTTCTTCTTCTTCAAAGTCGACATATCTCTCCATGCTGATGTCGTAGCTTTGGTCAATCTTCAACGAACGCCAAGATGTTCTTGTCTCGACTAATCATCCTACGTGTTGCATTACTTGTGCAAAATTACTATGTAGCCCTACACCCCTTGTGTGAGCGTATTCAATCATGAGTTACTTGCTCATGGCAGCGAGTCATTAAGATGTCACCTCTCTAGGACATCGTAATGTTCTTCTTCTTCAGAGTCGACGTATATCTTCATGTTAGTATCGTAGCTCTGGTTATTCTTCATCAAACATCAAGATGTTCTTGTCTCGATGTATCTTCTCAGGTCGCTATCGAAACCTTAATCTTCTCACGTCAAGATGTTCTTGTCTCAACGCATCTTCTTCATATTGCTATCAAAGCCTTAATCATCCCACGTCAAGATGTTCTTGTCTCAACGTATCTTATTATTATTCATCAAATGTCAAGATGTTCTTGTCTCGACATATCGTTCTAAATGTTGTGCAAATATTCTCATGTGGCTCTACACTCCTTGTGTGATCATCATTTTTTTTATTCATCTCAAAAATATACAAAGCCCATATAATATTTTCTATTATTATCTCTATTATCAAGATGCATTTATTTATTATTATTATTATTATTATTATCATTATTATTTTATTTATTCTATTTATCTATGTAGAAAATTATTTATAAAAATAATAAGAAAAGGGGTAGCTATTAACTTAGAACTTTATTTATATTTTTGGGATTTTTATAATAGCTAAAATAGTAGAATTTTATTATTATTTTTTTTAAACTCTATTTATTCTGTAGAAAATCACTTACAAAAGTAATAGAAAATAAAATGACTATGATTTTTATTTGTATTTTTAAAATGCTTATAATAGCTAAAGTAATAGAATTTTGTTATTATATTCTATTATATTGTAATACTATTCATTATGTAAAAATCATTTACAAAATTAAAAGATGGTTAGCTATACTATTATATTTTATTATTATTATTTTTATATTTTAATATTTATAATAGCTAAAAAGAAATCATTACTAATATTCTATCTTATTTGTTATACTATTTATTATATCTATTTCTATTATTCCTACTTATTATCTATAGAAAAGTATAAGATTTTATTACTAGTCATAAGAGATGAAATTCATTATGTTTTTATCACAACTATTATTTTTATTACATTTTATTCATCAAAAGTATTTTTATTGTATATTTGTATAGAAATAACAAAAGAAATACAATTCATATTATGAAACTATATTATCATTCTTTATTATGAAAGAAAATGCATAGTAGTATATTTTGTATATTTTGTGCTATTTATTCTTATTATTCTTTTTACAGGAAAATATCAAGAAAATATCAATATAATATCTATTATTATATATATTTTTATTTGTCAAAGAATATAACTAATCTCACTTTATTATAGCATATTACTATCATCATTATTATTTCATGGAAAATCACTTGAAAAATCACTAAAATATATCTAGTTATTATTTATGATTTTTATTTGGAATTTTGGAATTTTTATAGTATTTAAAATGACAAGTCAAATCTAGGTCAAACATATCAATATAGGTAATGTTTTTTGCTTTTAAATTGTTTTATCATGATTATATTTTTAAAACTGGAATATTATTGCATAGAAAAATAGTATGAAAAATAAGAAAATTTTAGAAACAAATTTGAGTCAATTTGGAGTTCAGGAACATTTTCAAATCATTTATTTACTCCATATTATTACTATTCTGTTATTATTTAATTAATGGGCCTAATCTGGGCCGCCAGATCTGCTCCAAGATCGGCGCTCATCTTTCAGATAGTTCTATTCTTATTTGGGCCGTCGGATATGCCTCAAGATTAATTCATATGAGATGTAAGGCCCAGATTCACTTATCACGTTATAAGCATCTGATTTATTCCAAGATTCGCGTGTGCGCTTCAATATTCGTGTTCTTGCGCTGATGTTCGTGCCGGTGCGTTTCATTGACTCTCCGGTCAACAGCACCTTCAAGATTTGCGCCGACGGCATTCCCGGCGGCTGAGGCCGTCTCCTTCCGATCAGATAGTCCCTCCGGCGTCGTCTCTCCTCGGGGAATTGTTCTACAACATCTGATCGATGATCTATGCGGTGGATCGTGCTATATACCAATGCTAGATGAACTGATTTAGTACCAACCGGTACCGAATCTCGGATTCCACAAATTCAACACAATTACTTGTTTCTTTCAACAATTAATCACTCAATTGACATCGTATACCTATGTAAATGCCTCCTAACATGATTAGAACAATTCAAATTGGTTGATGACCTCATTACTCGGGATGGTTGTCAAAGTGCAATAGAAGCCGTTGGTACCGATTGCAATTTACTTCAAATTCATGTTATTCATTGATCAATACTGACATTGTCATGCTTAATACTCTTTATAACACTTATTCAAATCATGATATGCATGCATATGCTTATAATCTTCCCTAATTCTCAATCTGAAACTCAATTTCAGAAACGGAACGCGATAACAGTATTGAAATTCCAAATCAGTCGAGTTCTCAAGATTATATCTGAGATCAATCGACTTCAAAGGACTCCACAGACCCTAATGCATATAGTATTAACAAGGATCAAGATAATTCTCACTCAAGAATCAAGAATTGATCAATGAACTCAACTGTTACCGAGTTCTCAAGTTGAACTGAGATCAATCGATTTAACAGCCTTATTCATCAACCTTTAAGCAAAATTCATTGAAAGAAATGAAAGATTTATACTATATAAACTTGCAATGCATGAAATAAAGAAGAAAATCATGAAGAAAGAGTTGAAATTCAAAGAAATTTAGAAACAGCACAGTAAAATGCTGATACCCAGTGGCAATTACATCTTTAAAGCTCCAATCTTCAAGAATTAAATCTACTAATCCCTAATTGGCAGATAATAGAGTATATAGCTTACCTCCAAACAAGTAATTGAAGCAAATAGATCGAGTTCTCAAGTTAAAACTGAGATCAATCGATTCTATCAGAGTTCTCTTCTGGATTCTTGCTTCTTCTTACTCTCTCTCTCTCTATAAAGTGCTCTCTCTATCTCTTGTCTTCTGTATGCGTGTGTATTGTATCTTGTCTGTTGTTCTCCATGGTTTAGGGGTTTATATAGCAATTAAAGGGTGTACCAAAGGGATTAGAGCTATACACCACTCATGCACCAGCAATTGAACTCCCTTGGCTCATGAACATGGTTCTTCAATTCTGTTAGTGTTTCTGTTATGATGTGGGCCCCATTCAAGCGAATCCAAAGTTCAAGCCTTTGGCTGTTGACCCTGTTTGACTCACATCTCATATGCTGCTAGAACCTTCTAGAACATCTAAACATACTATATATACTCATTCCAATGTATCTAGGGCATTCATTCATCCTCTGCCATTGTTATCTTCTTCCAAAGCTCAAAGCTTTATTACCCGATTCCATCTCTTGGCCAACAACATACCTCCACCATCCAATTGATAATCTCCATCACCTAAACAGCATCGTGAGGGTGCATAGAGGCTGCCAGCATTGGTAATTCGAGCTGAGAGTGCAAGGTTTCAAATTTCATCAATTTGCCCGATTTTATCACTCCTTCTCAATTGCTTCAATTCATCCCCTAATTGCTGCTTCTTTCTTCATCTACAGCGTCGCCTAAGCAAGTAGAGAAGGTTTGCATCATCAATTTTGGATTCTGAAGTAGGAATTGAAGTGCTTCATCAATTGCCCGAGGTATTCATCTCTCTCAATCACCTTATTCACTTGTTGTTTTTCAATTCTGATCAATTGCACATACTCTCCCATGTATAGGCTAACTCTGGGTGAAAGGAATTGGAGTTGCGAGCTTTGGAGAGCTTGATCACCTCTAATGGCGCCTTCTGCCTCGTCGAGAAGAAGGAAGAAGAGAGGGAGGGGAGAAGGAGAAGAGAAAGAGGAGGGTGCGTCCGGCGCACAGAGTCCACAGCTAGGTGGGACCCACAGTCAGAGAGGCAACACGAGTGAGCCAGGTACACACCGCTTCTTTCTTTTGATTTAAATCTCTGATTAGATCTGTGTATAGGCTAGGTGCATGATTGCCTGTGTGAGCTATACATTCATAAACCTGACAAATGGGCCCCACATGTAAGTATATGAATCTCGGCCCATTAGTCCAGCTGTGGATTAGTTAACTCCCTGTTTAGATTTAATCAATCTGACTTGGCACACTCTGATAGGTCCACTTGTTTAATCAATCTATTAATTATCTGTTATAGTATGCTGAGGTGGCTCTGTAGTGTAGTGCCATGTGGCTTAGTCCCCTGTGATGTGGCCCCAATAGTTAGCTGCCATATGGCACTTGGAGTGTTGAGGTGTGATGCCATGGTGTTGCCATGTGGCACTGGGAGGGTGAAGTGGCCCTGTGGTGTAGAGCCATGTGGCACTGGGGTAGTGAGATGGCCTCCTCTGGCTGTGCCATGTGGCACAGGGTTGGGTTAAGTGGACCTCTGGTGTGGTGCCATGTGGCACTAGGGTGGTGAGGTGGCCCACTGGCTGTCTGCCACGTGGCACTAAGGTGGGGCCCACCTGTCAGTGACCCATACCTGGGTGGGGCCCACTTGCTGACATGGCCCAATGAGAGGCTGCCACGTGGCACACCCTCTCTCTTCGATTATTTTATACCTCCTGTGTTTCTTATACCCAGTTTGCACCCAGAGCTGCTGTTATCCCCAACTTGTACCCAGGATTGCTCTGATCAAATCTCAGCCTTTGATTAATCTATTTAATCTGCCTTTATTTTCCCTGAATTTATTATGATAGCTCCACTTATCCAAAAATTATGAAATTTTCACCAAAAATCCCTAAATTCATGATGATCATCCCTGTAATTTTTAATTCCATTTTTACCCCTCCTTCTCTGGATTAAAAATTCTTTTATTCATAAAACCCTATTATTCTTTATGGATTAATCCCTGATCTCAATTGTAGCTCAATGTCTCTGCCAATTACCTCTCTCTTGCAGAAACCACCCTAACTAAATACCAATTAGACTTATATTGATATCCATTAGGGCTTGATTTGATCAAATGCTGACTACTTATCAGCAATTAATACAAATCTAGACTTGATCAGGTGGTTGCTCCCAGCTTTGGCACCTGATCAGTCTTGTGAAATTGACTTTCAATCCCTTAACATGAGGGTGACTTGGTCAAATAACTGACTACTTATCAGTAATTGACACAAATCAAAGCATGGTTAGGTGGTTGCTCGCAGCTTTGGCACCAGGTCAGCCTTGAAAGCAAAATCACATTTGGAATTTCTCATGACTAGTTGTATCAAAATGCTAGCTTGGCATTGACATCATTTCATGTAGCATAGGGATTTTACTGCTTCAGCTCCTTTCTAGGGTTAGCTTCAAAGGCAGATTTCTAGGGTTCAATTCTGACCCTCTTCAATAGGTCACTGAGGTGTGGGGTCCACCTGTCAGTGAAAATGGTCACATGGGTGACTCATCAGATAGGCTATGCTATTAGGTTCATCTACAAGGGGCTGCCAGATGGGTCCCACTTGTCAGAAAAGATATAATCACATGGTGACACCCAAGAGGTCTCCTCTCTCCCTCGATCTTCTTGGGTGTCACACATGCTGAGTGGATAGAGAATAGCGGGGTATTTATACTCTTCACTTTGCGCTCAGCATTCCATTGTGGGACTAATGGATTTGTTCCGGGGTTAGGCAGCGACTTTTCCTGATCAGTGGGCCACCTTTCCACTGCTCTCTCTCTTCTCCCCCTTTCTTATGATTTATCATCAATTTATTTCATTTATTCATCTATTCATCCTTGAAAATTTTTTCAAGGGTAAACAAAAAGATTTTATTATTTTATATTATCATTTTTTTTTTATGAGTAGGAAAATAGGTTTTTATTGTTTTACATATATATCCTTTCATTTTTATTAGAAGAAGGCAGATTTTTGGTTATTAGTGATACATGTTACTAATAATACGAGAGTTATTTGTTTACATGCCCTCAGAAGCGACTATTTACTAGCCACCAATTTGCTCGACCTATCCCTTGGCTTGCGCCGCGGGCGACCAATATGAGCAACTTTCGTCATTGGGCAACAGATAGTTTGAGGGACAAACTGCAAACCCTGCCCATTTTTGTGTTTATTCTGTATCAAATGGACAAACCCAGTGGTATTTGTATTGTGAGCCCAAACACCAAAGCTCTCGCCTTACATTCTCGCGTGGTTTTGGCGTTGAATTCTCTTATTCTATATTTTTTATTTTTATAGGGCTAAATGTGTTTGTGTGGTTTTGGATTTTTTTGGATGCATTCTATTTACAGATGCACAAGTAGGGTTTTGGGATTTTGTGCGACCCTTTTTCGCGCGCCGCCGCACCGCCGCCGGGCGATGGGTTCTGCGGAAGAAGGACACGGAGATCCCTCCCGAGCGTGCATCTGCTGGGTGTCGGCCGATTCTGCCGTTTAGAGATGTTTGGATGCACATTCAGGGGGTTTTTTTAGTGATTGTGAGTTCTTGTAGATTCCGGTGGGCGCAAGCCCCCACCGTTAATTACCCTGGGCTACGAACCTCGAGGCACCTCTGGATCTTTGAAAGAGAGAAGCAAATAGTATAGTTAAAAGATGGTCAAGTGGTCGTCTAGGTTTATAAAAGGGAT